>VBVR01005073.1:2147-12950 GCA_011638315.1 Tetramorium parvispinum | reverse complement strand
ATGTATGCGTGTTTTGCTTGAGCTAGGATCGATAATGTAGGAAACGGAATTAAAAATGTCGAGATTTTGACATTTTTATTCCGTATTCTATGATACCGACCCCGATCAAGTTTGACCGTCACTTTAGCATCCCCTTAAGTTTACTATTATCTATCTTTAGATTATGTGTGTATCCCTGTAAACGTATAATATTGCAACACCGCAGCAACATTGCAACATTATCGCAATGTTAGTGTAATATTTCGTAATATATTTTTTGCTGAGTGTGTGCATGCGTGCGTGTGTGAGCGTGCGTAGATAAAGAAATATATGAAAATAAGATATAAATAAAATATAAAAAAGTTGCAATATTAAAAATACGTTATTTTAAACATCATTACGTAGTTGTATTCTTTTATGAGTCTGTATCTTTTTGCTTTACCTTCTGATACTGCATCTAAAGTGCTCTCATGATGCAATGCATAATAATATTTATTTTTTATGTTTTCTTTACAGACTTTTTGTAATTTTTGCGAAAATGTTGACCATTCAGTAAAAATATTAATCTTATCTTCAAAAGAAAAACTATAATCGTTGTCAATCTATAAATACAAAAAACATTACATATAAATATTACATAAAAACATATTTAAGTTTGTTGCTAACTTATAGGTCACGTAATATTTGTAGGTTGTTCTGAACAAAAAAGTTTTTGACCACTTTATAAACAATACACTTTATACAATACTAATTTTGGAATTACTAATTTGAAAACTTTTAAACAATTTTCAGTAATTAATAACTCTATATTTTGCGTGATTACTTGTAAAATGATAGAAGACTCTTGTTCAAGATGGGCTAATCAACAAGTATTTTTATGTTATTAACAATTTTTCATAATTAGATTTTAGAAAAATTAACAATTAATATTATGTAGTATTATTACACATATTTTTATACATGTACACATATATTACAAAGCATTTTTCTAAAACCTAATCATGAAAAGTTGTTAATAACATAAAAGAAACACGTAATAAATAAATTATAAATTGTTACCAGTTTATAAAGAATTTGTAATAAAATATTATATAAGTGCTTTTACAAATATACTTATATGTATATATATATATATATATATATATGTAGATAATTACCAAGTTATATCCAAGTGGTTGCTTTAAAACAGGCCATTCCTCAAATAATGTATGAAGATTACCATGCAGCTTTGCAATACGTTCTTGTCTAAGAACCCGCGAATTATTCCAATGATTTTCTATCATAAACCATGGTGCTGTATTACATTTCAGCCAATTGAAATGAGTCATACGATTTTCCTTCTCTATAAAATTTTATATAAAAACATGATAATTGCATTTATATTATAAATTCTGCACAAAGCTAGGAATTGTTATATAATTGTTATAGGTAACTTAAAATATCGTGTTTGTGTGTGTGTGTGTGCGTGCGTGCGTGCGTGCGTGCGTGCGTGCGTGCGTGCGTGCGTGCGTGCGTGCGTGCGTGTGTGCGTGTGTGTGTGTGTGTGTGTGTCACTGCGTGTACCTTGGGAAATAGTCTCATCCTCATCTATTTCTTTATCGACCTCAGACTTCTTTCTTTTCTTGCTTATTATTCCACACTTTCGACATTCTCTTAATTTATTTCTATAGGAGTCGACTAATTTTCCTTTAGAAATTTTTTGTTGAGGCCCTTCGGTCTTAGGTGGAACATAATAGATATTAATATTTTCCGTAGGAAATATTTTTACAATTTGAATTGCAATAAACTCAAAATGTTCGTTTTTCAGAGATATCCTAGTTAAATTATATAAAAATTAATTAAATAAATTAAATTATGTCATCATAAACAATTACATAATATTTTCTTAAAATAATTTCTCACCCTTGTTCTTTAGTATAGAATTGTGACATTAAATTTGAAATGATCACATCAACAAGTTTTGAACGTAATTGTCTGTTAAGTTTTACTTCTTTTTTATAATTAGCAATAATAATTCTTCCATCTAAAGATTGCTCTAGGATTTTTTTGTAATCCTGGAAAAACGTGCATAAATTTTATTTCTATTAAATTATTTAATTTATAAAAATAAAAGAATATAATAAAAATATATTAAAATTGTATAAAGCCTTACCAAAGAGTATACATTTTTAATTGTGGGTTCTTCATGAGATACAGAGTTTCTATTTTGGTCACATTTTTTTCCGATACATTTGGAGAATCAAGATTTTCTCGTTCTATGACTATGGATATGTCTGTACTATTAGTTATGACTGAATCACTTTTACAAGCAGCATTCTGGAGATTGGCATTCTCACACGTGGAAATATTCTATAAAATATTTTAAATTTGATTAGTTCAGTTTAAATTGAGATAAAAAGACATATGATGTGATCAAAAACAGAAACAATTATATTAATTTTGTTCCTTACACATCGTTGTTGATTGTTGTTCTAAATATTGCTTTCTTTTTTTTATAAAAATGCATCTTGCACCAACGGTAGAGATCAATTCCGTCAATGTTTGTTCCGAGAGACTAAATAATAGCGAAGGACTTATTTCTTCTTGTTCTATAACCATTTCATCTATAACCATTTTTTATACTACATGTTACTTTTACAATATATACAATGTAATGTTTGCCAATTTTAACTTTATATAATCGTGTGAAAGAATTTAGAAGTTTATACATACCCAAAAATATAGATATGTACTTTTCAAGACCCCATTCTTTTAACATTTCACTAACAAAATCGTTGTTATTCATTTTTCTACGTTGTACGCACAGAATCTTGTGAATTAATCCATAGGAGCACTACACATATACGAGCATACACATCAAGTTAACAATTGTATAATTCTACTAACAATGACATGGTATGGCATTCACAGTCAATGACTACATTTACACGGCAATCGGGTTTAATAACATCCGTAGCTGACAGACAAAATCGTAACCATTTCTCAGAAGCTGTGATTGGCCAGCTTAAGAATTACAGATGTTATTAATCCCGATTAAAATGATGTGTAAACGTAGTCAATGAAACAGAGAAATGCACGGACCATTTTGTTTAGATTCTAGATTTATACCGCAAAAAATAACTCTTGAAACAGTTTTATACATATTACTTACATATGAAGTAAATATAATATAAAAGTAAATGTAATATGACTCTTCTCTTTCTTCTTTGTGGCACGCGGGTGGGTTGCATCAGCAACCTTCAAAAATGTTTCTTTGAAGAAACACGTCCGAACACTTCGCTACTTCGCGAATTCGACGCACTCGTGAACAGTACACTGAAACTCGTGAACAGTACACTGAAAAATATATAATGTTTCAATTACTCGTACACGGAAAAGCTACAAACGTATGCACATACACTTCTGCGACTTGTCGTATCACGTCCACGGTATAAGATCACGTCGAAACAAATGAAAATCACGTAACAGCTCGATCACACAGATGGCTCCACGTATTGGTGCGACTCTGTGTGCACACACTCACATCTCGCGGTAGTACCACCGTGGGTAATATACAATTCATATAAACACTAGCGCGCAGCGCGACAATCACGTTATCGAAACATTTCATATAAATAGGCCGTAAAGAGAGTGTAGATATAACTATTTTTGTCTTCTCGTGTAACACCCAATGAGGAATAAAAATAGAATGATGCCATTACAACATCAAATGCAACGTTCTCGAAGTGAGCAATTCCGCTTTTGTCATACGCCATTTATTCATAATGGCGATAATTCATTGTCATAAAATGTACCAAATTATTTGTTAGAAAAATAAAAAAAATTTGATTAGAAGAACAAAGTAGTTTTGTTATAAATACTATAATTTTTTCTTACTATATAAAGTCTAGATTTTAGGAGATTGAAAATCAATACTGTCTTTATTATCTATTATTTTATTTTATGTAAAAAAATATTTTACTGTTATGAAGTTCGTATGAATTAATTTACTAAAATACTTAATTTTTGTATGTAAAGTCTAAGAACAAAATCATTTGGCTTAGAAAACAAAACAAAAAAATACATTTAATAGAAACAATTAAAGATTTTGTTATATTAAACAAGATATTTGGTTGCTGTTAAAAAACATTTCCACTAAACAGTTTGGTTGCAGATATCAATTTTTTTCCCTGTGTATAATTATTGATTTTAATATATTTTAAATTACATTGTGTTTTATTTAAAAATATATTAAGGCATCATTATTCCACACAATATCTCTATCAATAAACGTGTACTTTTGGCATCTTTCTTATCTGCTTCTATTATAAAGTAAATTCTTTGATATTAATATAACTGTGTTGTTACAGGAATTTTCACAGCTGACAAAAGAACTGGCGGCGGCGCGAGAGAGCATCCTGGAAAGAGAAGAAGAAATCTCCGAATTAAAAGCAGAACGAAACAACACACGTGTGCGTAATGAATTTTTTAACATTCTAACAATTTTTTATGGCTTGATAGAACTTTCTAGAGTCTTTAATTTGTTTTTTCTCAGTAGATAAATGTCTACATTTGAAGCATAATAAAAATAATAAATGTAATGAATAAAAATTTACGAGGTTTAAAAAGTTAATAATGAAGAATTAATCGGCGTAATTTTGTTATTAATATGCCTCGTTATCGATATTTGTAGCTCTTACTGGAACATCTAGAGTGTTTAGTATCGCGACATGAACGATCGCTCAGGATGACAGTTGTGAAACGTCAAGCTGCTGCACAATCTGGAGTATCGTCTGAGGTAGAAGTGCTCAAAGCATTGAAAAGTCTTTTCGAACACCACAAGGCTTTGGACGAAAAGGTATTTTATACCATTTCATGAAATGCCATTTTATTGCTATTGCGATTTTTCGGAACTAGGATTGATTTATGAAGATTTCTTTTATTTCTAGAGAAAAGATAAATGTTACTAAAAGAAAAAGAGATTAAAGTCAATTTTTATTTGAATTGATTTTAATCTTTCTTCTCGGTTACAATATATAAGTAAAAAAACTCTTGTATGATTGCGGGCAAACAAAGAAATTTGTTTGTCGATTGTAAATTATATGATATATGTGTGTGTAAAGCTGGCGTCTCACTTCGTAGAAACTCATTAATTGTTGAGAGATCTGGCTTTATTTTCAATAGTTCTAGAGTTCTTGATAGATAAAATAAATAATTCCGGTCATTAAACAAAAAAAAATGGTTTAGGACAAACTGAGACGCCATGTTTCCACGTTAGCTTTGCACACAGTATATCTATTTGATTTATTATTCCTATAATGTACACGAGAGTGACAAGAAACGCTTGCTTGTGAGAGATACTCGTATCAATTTATTACACGTTTAAATAGTATTCAGATAATAATGAAGCAACACGTACATAATGTTATCTATTAAAAAGCAAAATGTAGTTGCAAAATTATCAAACAAATCTGTCTATCCTTATATTTTTTTCTTTCATTATTGATCGATTATATCCAACATATTTCTTCTATTTTTATTTTTTCTTTTTCATGCGAATAATTATGTATTGATTAATGTTTTTTTCTAAATAAGAAAATTTTCTGAAAAAGATAATTTTCTAATTCTTGAGAGTAAATTATATTTCTTTCTAAGTATCAAGTTATAGTAAAAAAGCTGTTTTATATGTACTTAAAAAAAACTGTAGAAGAGATCAAGAAACGTAATTTTATAAGAGAGTGCCTAAAAAGTTTTGTGATGCTATTTAATATCACAACTTTATATTTTTTATAATGATTTATTTTTTTTTGCGTATTTCAAATTAAAATTACAAATGAAGAACTCGATATCAATATAATATGGAAAATGGCAGACAATTTGGAAAATAAAATGAACCCAAAATATTATTTTTGTTTGTATTTCATTGCGTTTTGTATTACGTTCATTTTAAATCAATTTTCTTTGACATTTTCGTTTGTATTTGGACTTTGTATTGTCATTTGTTTTATTAATGGTTTATCGTAATTTGTAGTTTAGTGTATATGTTCAGTGTTTCAATGTTTCAGTGTTTTTTATTTTTACTATAAATGTTAGATTAAAATTGGGAAAGATAATTGGGAGCATAGAATTTAATAATAAAATTTTTATTCGATTTTTGTATAATCATAAATGCTTATTTTGCATATCCGCATATATATTTAATATTTATTTTTCTTTTAGACACATTTAGATATGAAGATATTAGATAGATTTGAAAATCATTTTATATATATTTTAAAATGGTTTTTCTAAAAAAATTAAAGAATTAATATTTTAGTTATTTTTAAGTGTACATTTTAAGTACATTCTCCTACGTACCTCCCCTTCTCTTAAACACAATGTTAAATTGACGCAATACCCTCACGTTTTTTCATTGGTAAAGGTATGCATGTATATTGTATATTGTATATGTATGTACATATACACGATGTTTGCAACTAGAGGATTAACGTTGCTGATGAAACCATTTCAGGTGCGTGAGCGTTTGCGCGTAGCCCTTGAAAGAAATACGAGTCTCGAGGAAGAATTAGCCCATACCAAAGAGGAAGTGAGTTTTGTGCTTTAAATTAAAATATAAATATATTCAAAATGTTCTTTTTATCAAAAGATATCTATTATCTAGAAATATTTGAAAAATTCATAAAATCTTTGTCTGAAGAAATTAGAATTTCCAAGAAATTTTATACATAAGTTTGTTGTTATCTAATTTCTTATTGTATTTCTTTGTAATAAGAAACTGAAAATTTTATGTAAAATATCTACGAAGATTCTTCATTTTCTCTCAGAATTTTTGTAAATTCAATATTCTAAATTGTAACAAATGGTTTTTAATTTTTTCTTAACAATTTTCAATGTTGTGTATCAATATCTTTTTGTTTCTCGAGAAGTATCTGTTACCCAAAAAAAACGTTAAGACTCTAGACTTTTATGTAACTCTTATCGCCACGTAATATAAATAAATATGAATGTATAAAAATAAATATGATTGCAGTTCCAGCAATATAAAATAACCGGGCATCCATCGAAAACATTAGATGATAGACCAAAAGAGAATGGACAGGTGGACGAGAGCCAGCAACAGAATAAGGTATCATAAAATCATATCACCAATACGAACTTGATCGAATTACATTTGCACAGACATTCACAGATACATACGCTTTTCATATTTCGCACCGATATCATGGATAAGTGGAGGTGTTTAACATTTGTCTGGGAGTCGTAAAATGCATTTGTGTAACTTTTTCTCACTTTGCATGCTCATGTTTAGCATATGTACCTTTTTTCCCTCACTTGTTAAAGTTTTACTTGGAAGCTTTGATTTCTTTACATTATCGACGTCTGTAAGTCTCTAGTTTGAGCGAGAGTGGTCAGTTGAATCCGCGTTATTGGTTAGTATACAATTGATGTATAATTATATTTCTTCTGCAATATCTATTGAAATATTGATACATTTTATCATTGTACATACTATCATTATCAACACGCCGCAATTCTAATATCATCTTCTAGTATCATTTCATTCCGAACAATTCCCGTCTTTCATATTGCACATGACATTAAAGGTCGCATAAGATTTTACATAAAATTCTAATAAACATTTACGTAAACATACGTCTCTGTATTTCTCGAGAGTAACACTTAAACAGGTGCACTTTTTTCCCCGGATGATATATGAATTAACGTGACCGAGTACTTTTTGTTTGTCATTCATCGATTCGCTGCATCCACGAGAATGTATCTATCATAGTCGTGCATGATGGTTCGTGCAATCGCGTAGTCGTGTAGCATTAGACGTAGTATTTGGGAAATTGCGCGGCGATGCAGAAAAGGCAATGCGAGCGAGGCATTCTGAATGTAGTGTTGTGATCGGGCAGAATGAGACTGAGCAGGCAGCAAACCAGCCGCAGCAGCAGCAGCAACAATATCAACAACATCAATCGCAGCAGCAGCAGCAACAACAACAATCGGTACAAAAACCAGGTACAGAGAAGTCCGTCGAAGTTGGCAGTAGATTGAGCAATGGGAGTCTCGATCCAACCGAGCAGGATTCAACAGTTCGAGTAATAGATTTGCAAGCCACTCTCGACAAGCAGGTATTAATTAATTTTATACGACGGAACGGATAGGAAAAGTCCAACTGTATTAACACAGAACTTTACAGGTAGCTTTCCATTTTTTTTAATGTGAATATTCTATATAAAGATCTTAATTAATTTTTACGATGTACTTTGCAATAGAACACTGGTTTTTAATGACACAAACACACACATACACACAATGCACACGCGCCATGCACGCGCACGCACGCTCACGCAATATACACACGGATAAACAGAGGGAGAAAGAAGGAAAGGGTAAAGAAACAAAAGGAGGGCAAGAGAGTTACTAGAAATTATTATTTTCTATCTAATTTTTATTCCATTGAATAAAAGAAATGTTAAAACAAAAATTGCGTTATTCGAAAGGGCAAATATGATTATAAAACAAAATTTTTATACCATATGTTTTAGAAAATATTTATGTTATTGATATATATTTTTTAAATCGCTATATTTTTCTTTACATAATTTTTAATTCCTCCAATTATATAAAATATTAAAACCATATAAAATAAGTAACTTACAAAATAATTTATTCTTACATATTTTGATATAAAATATCAAATGCATATATGCTTTTAAGAATAGTACATAAATATTATGTATTCAAAATAAAAGAAAAAAATATTTTGTAAATTATTTATCTTTTTATAACTTTATTTTAATACTGTTATGTATACAGAATGGTTACAGGTATCAATTTTACAAAACAAGAAATAAAAAATCGAAAAAAAAACGGAATGGTTTTATATAGAAAAATCTTTATCACAATATTTTACAGAAATGCATGGTATAAAAATTTCTTTTTATAATTCCTTCAAACGATATAACTTTTCTCCCAAACATTTTCTTTTACATTTGACATTTGAATAGAAAATTATAATAATATACAAGCTCATAGTATATTTAATGAGTTAGCGCGCATACACATATTGTGTGTGTGTGTGTGTGGTTTGCGTGCGTGCGCGCGTGTGTGTTGTGTGTATTTACGTGTGTGTTTGTGTACGTTTGTGCATATATGCATAAAGCTACAAAACAAGCGATATCATTATCAATTTTGCATGAATGCAAATCATTCTAAGCACAATATTGATCGTAGGATATTTAAATCCGAAAAAAGCATATATTTGTTTAATATTTTTTGTATCTTATCCCAGTATTATGACAATTACGACAAGCGCATTTCTGTTAAGTATTATTCATTATTATTATAAGTAATATACATTATATATTGTTTAGACATTTTATAAGAAATCTTTTAAGTTATTAAAAACAGTTTAAACAATTTAAGGAAAATATTTAAATACATATCACATATCTATTTCATAAAGTGCATGATATTTTTTTAGATTTTTAAAACAATATAGATTTTTTTAATTTTAGATTTTTAAAACAATATAGATTTTTATCGCTTGTCTCTTCAAGAATATTATAATAAAAATGTAATCATTTTGAACTTTACTAATTCGTGATATCCTAAAATCGGAATATTTAATGGCAGATTGACCAGTTTGGAGTCATTTTTCAATGACAATATTAAAAGAAATAAGTATTTATCATAATTTTCCGAATTTCATTATATTTAAAACGTTTTTTATAACTATAATTATAATATTCAAATTATTATAACCTTATTAAAGTAAATATCTCTTTTCTAAAACTAGTTAAACTTATATTACACACACACACGCACACGCACACGCACACGCACACGCACACGCACACGCACACGCACACGCACACATATGTAATATAAGTAACAAATTTTTAAATGTATCGTTGAAAATTGAATCAATTCAGTAGTTTTCGAAAAATCTTGACTATCATTTTGATGAATGTTCTGAAAGACACGTTTAAAAAATTTCAAGTTTGATTATTTTCTTAATAAAAATTTTTTTTATCTTTTTAGTTTGCTACTGGCATATCATATAATAATTCTTTTAAAATAATTTCTTCTGAAATTTCTAAAATTTTCTTTTTATTTTGAATGAATTCATGTGTATTACCTCGTGCGTTTTACGTTTTTTTAATTCTTATATATGTTTCATCCATTTTTCATCGTAGAATTTATTAGATTCTTATTACAAATATTAATATTTAAAGCATCTGTAAGTTGTAGTATAAAGTAGCATACATGTAACGATTTTGATTGTTTAAGTATTACAAAAGGGATTTTTTGGAATATAATTTTCGAAAACCTCTTGCCGAAACTCTCTTGTTAATTTAAAGTGAAATTGATGTTTTTTCAATTTTATTTGTGCCAAATCTTTAACACGTTTAAATTATCGAGAATATTTAAATGTATAGATGCTTTTTGTAAATAACTATAGTATTAAATAGTTTTTTTGAAGAACTATTTAATTTTCTTTTTGCTTTTGTCATTTACACTATCTTCATCTCTCAACAACAACAATAACCATGTTGTGAATATTTATTTGTACTCTTATAATAAGTGATATTTTGTATTAATCATATCTTTAACCGAATCTTTATTTTTATATATAGCAATTCCTTTAGGAAAGTTTACTTTAAAAAACCTTAAAATTTAATTTTACAATAAATCTAAGAAATCCGTAAGGTAAATTTGGACACTTTAAACTTTTATTTAAGGTAATCTTAAAAGTTACTTAAAAAAATTTTAAGGCGAACTTTATAAGTATAGCGAATCAATGTCTTTTATTTAGTGCGTTTTAAGTTTTTCTTA
>VBVR01005072.1:0-12921 GCA_011638315.1 Tetramorium parvispinum | reverse complement strand
CTCTAGAACTATTCGGGGTGCAATGAGAACTTTAGGAAAAAATTAATTTTTTCAAAGATGAGGTGCCAGCTTCACAGAGGTGTTACCCCCCCCCCCCCCCGTGTTATCCACCGGCGTCTCGGTTATGCGCCAATCTTTGCTGTCTGGATCTTGGCAGCCTTCTTCGTGGTCTTCTCATTGCTCCATCTCTGAATGGACCTTCTCCTCGTCTTTGCCGCTCTGCTTCTTCCTTGATCCGCATAACGGATTCGCTGAAAGTCAAGACGGCATCCCATTCTTCCTTACTCGAAAGCATCGAGTCCACCACGGCCGAGATGGATAAGTCCCACCCCACTATGCCAATTAGGGTCCGTCTTTGGGCCTCCCAGGCTGTGCATACTTCCAAAGTATGTTGCGCCGTATCCTCCGGTTCTCCACAGTGTTGACATGTAGTCATCCCTACCGATTCGACTTAGGTAGGCTCCGAAGCAGCCATGACCTCTCAGGATTTGCGTCGCGCGAAAGGATAGTTCACCCCAACCGCGATCGACCCATTCGTTTAATCTCCGTTGCAGTGCTTCTCTCACACGGAGTCCTCCACCGATGGGGTCCTGTGCCGTTAGCCACTCAGCCCATTTAGTATGTAACCTATTGCTCGCCTGTTCTTTAATATGCGTTAAGACCCTGTTGGAGGGATCTCTACCTAACCTCTCGCGCATTCTTTTGGTACTTCTGTATACCTCCGCGTTCTTTATAGCCATCAATTCGAGAGGGGCAAATCCAGCTAATAATGTTGCTCCGATGTACGAGACCGACCTGTAGGCCCTGATAGCCCTAATAGCTAATTTACGTTGAGCGCTCCTCATGTAGGAGTTTATTTTCCTGGAAGCTTGAGCCTCCTCCACCCAGACCGGCGCTCCGAGTGGAGGCCATCGAGTGGAGCGCCGTGGCATATAGCCTCCTCACGCGCCCATCCGGTCCGCCGAGGTTCGGTAACAACTGGCCCATCTGATTGGCCGCCTTCACTAACTTGGGGGCTAGTCTACCGAAGTGGTCTTCGAACTTCCACCTGCTGTCGAGTGTAAGTCCAAGATACTTCATGCGTCTATCGATAGGAATTCTCGTACCATCCACTGAAATCCTCATGTCTGGAGGGGGAGTCCCTCTTCTACCGTCGTGGATCCACATAGCCTCGGTTTTGGCTGGGGCCTCCTTCAGAAAGAGCTGCTGAATTGCTCTGATGATGCCCCAGAGCGCATTGTCTGCCCTGTTTCGCGCCTCCTGCCAATCCTCCCCGGCTGCCAACACTATGGTATCATCGGCGTAATACATCGTTGTGTAGCCGGGGGGCAAAGCGACATCCGTAAGGATACGGTTATACCCCAGATCCCAGAGATGGGGGCCGAGTACGGAGCCTTGTGGGACCTCTCGTGTAACCTGTCTCGTGACCTCGTTGTCCTCCTTATCTCGATACTTGAGCTATCTGCTATTCATATAGTCCCATATAGAGGATACGCTTTATGGATGCTGGGAGGCAATGTCTCTCCAGTGATTCTGAAATCCTGGTCCATGGGAGGGTGTTGAACGCATTGGTGATATCGAAAGATATCGCGATCAACACCCTTCCCTCCTGTATTGCCTGTTGAGCCACTTCACCTGGAGTATTGCGTCGACCGTGGACTTTCCCTTGCGGAATCCGAACTGATTCCTGTGCAGGTCTGGGCCACTAACCGAAAGATGCCGTGTGATACGTGCAGCTAGAACTCGTTCGAAGAGTTTCCCATACTCATCTAATAGACAGATGGGTCTATACGTAGAGGGGCTATCAGGGGGCTTCCCATCTTTTTGTAACAACACCAGATTGGCATTTTTCCAGCGCTGTGGGAATACACCCTCTTTGAGACATCTTGTGAGGATATGCCTCATCCTGATACCGACAACACCATAGGTGATGCCCAATACCTTCCCATTGATTGCATCGGGACCTGGAGCAGCCTTCCTGGACTTCATCTTTCTAACTGCCTCGGTCATCTCTAATTCATCCACTTCCCATTCGTCTCTCCAGTCCACATCAACAGGAGGAGGAGGCGGCGCAATCTGTACGTTCTCTCCCGCATGAAAAAGTGTGTCTATCACTTCGGTCAAGAAAACTGGGTCCAAAGTCTCCGTTTTTGGAGGTCCACCTTCTCAATTTATCGCGTACGATCTTATAAGGGTGCCCCCATGGATCTTTATTTAAAGTCTGTAACAGCTCCTCCCAGGAGCCAGACTTTGCTCTATTGATGCAGGCGCACAGCTCGTATCTTGCTGTACGATATTCCTCTCTGACAGTGTTCTCTTGAGGAGTATTCCGCAGTCTTTTCCATGTTCTCCTTTTCTCTATGGAGATTCTTCTAGCCCCGGCTACTGTCTCTGACCACCAGTAGGTAGTTTTTAGAGGTCTCAATGCGCTCCTAGGCATAGCGACATCACATGCGTCGTAAAGCATTTCTTGGAAGTTTTCCAATTCTTCATCCAAGCTGAGGCCTTCGATGATCGGTGGCCAAGCTGCTACCAACAATGCCGCGATGAGCTTGTCCTCGTCTAACTTTCCCATCGCCCATCTTCTGGTACCTCTTCCTTCTCGCGGAGGTGTATCTCTTCTCGCATACCTTTCGCGGATCTCCAGATCCATAGTGATATACACGTGATCCGAAAGCGTTTCCATATCTGTATGCACCTTCCAATCACGTATTCGTCTCCGCTGTCTTTACTTGTGGCGAATCATCAGTGGTGGCAGTGGCAATCTGCTTCCTCTTTTTGGATTTCCGCCCAACCACCATGGTCCACTCCGTCTCTTCTTTCCTGGGATCCGAATCCTTCCTGACCACCATTTCCTTCCTCGTCTCTCTTTTATTTCGCACCTCGTTGCCTACCACAGTATTTTGTACTCGCGGTGTCTGTTCCTTTGTTTCGCGATTGACACTTAAACTTGTTGACGGAAGAATGCTCCCCAATCTCCTTTCGAACCAGTCATCCAACAATGGGACGAGTCCTTTAAAGAGTTCCACAGACCTGGCCGCCTCGTTTCCAATTTTTTCCTCTATCTGGGGCTTCACCTTGTCCCGGAGAAGGACCATCCTATGTCCCGTTAGCCTTTCATCCTCTATAATTTTGGGTACTCCTTTAATTGGAGGACGATATACTGGCGGTAACTCCTCTCTATCGGAAAGGACGCGAGTTGAGGATCGCGTAAACAGACCCGGCTCTGTATCCATGTCCGTTCTTTCCTCTTCTAATGTGTTCTCGGGAACAAACCTCTCTTTCTCTCTCGGTGATTTGGAGAGACTTTTGTTCCTTAGTTTCTTACTCATCAGCTTATGTGGGGAAGAGTCCGAGTCGCTAATCCGTCGTGATCTCTTGAACCTTCCTCTACTTTTCTGGTTCTCTCTTTAGTTCCTCGATTTCCTTGCGATGCTGACTCTTAACATCGGCCAGTTCTTTCCTAAGTGCCGCTATCTCGCCCTTCTCTTTCTCTGCATCTGCCAGTTTCCTCCTCAATGTATTTAATTGGCCATCGTCGTCCTGTCCCGGTAAGCTCTCCGCTCTGTTTCTCAGCACTTCCACGCAGGCCGATGTATACAGCCAAGCCAACTTCAATTCCTTGATGAAGTTTCCTTTAAGGTTCCCACTCATTTTGGAAACTCTAAGCACAATATCCTGTAGCGATCTCGCTCTGTTCGTTAGATCCGCCGTAGGGTTATGCTTCACCTCTTCGATTACTACCTCCAGGTTTAAGGACATTTTCTTAAACCTCTCTTCACTTGTCAGGGCCATGATGTCCCTTTCTTGTTGGAGCCTCAATTGGAGCCGCTCCTCCGCGTCTAGTAGCTTTTGCTTAGCTTTTGCCAAGCCAGAATACTCTCCAGTATTAGGAGGTCTCCCCCTTTCTCTCTTCCTCAAGGACTTCCTCAAGCCGTGTGACGCAGTCGACCCGTCATTATCGTCAGCGTCCCCTCCGGATCCCAAGAGATCAATCACCACGGTCGGGATCTTTTCGCCAACCTGCGAGCTAGGGCTCACACTCCGCGACGATGCTTGTTTGACTTTACTCTCGTCTACACTTTTTCTTTTAGACGACTTCGACCCTGGTTTGCTAAAGCCGCTGTCGCTCGTCGCATCCGAATCCTTCGCAGACGCGTTATCCACTGCCACACCTGCGGAGCAGGTGGCAGATTGCCCATCATTTGATGTCGACAGGGAAGGACCTGGGACGATAGTCCCTCTCCGTCGGTCGCTGGAGGACAGATCCCCCTGCGTCGGTAGACTCTCTATCCTTTTATTTGCGTCAGCCATTTTTTATAAAGTTTGAGGAGAAGAGATGTCCCTCGGCATTTCCTTGTACTCCGGCTGTCGGGCCCGGTCTCAGGAATATGTCCTGGCGGCCCCGAACAGCCCCACCCGCCGAGCCCAGACCCCAGAATATGTCTGGGCGGCCTCGACGGGCGTCCGCCCTCCGTCGGAGCTACAGGCACGAGTGTCGTCCGTAGAATCCGATCCCTCCTTTGCCTCATAGTTGGCATTCTTAAATTCGTCCATAAGTCACAGAGCCGCCGGGAGAAACAAACACGAAATCCTCCACGCTGGAATGACCGTGCAGGCTCTGGTGCAAATCTTGACGAGCCGTCTTTATATCTTCACCAGTCTTCCTTGAACTTGAATCCTCTTCGCAGTCCGGACAGCAGCACCCTGCCCCCACGGAACCGAGGCCCACATACATATTCATGCAGACCAGCATTCATACGACGCCGGTCAACCGCTCGCCCCGACCACCGCCGCCACGAAGCCGGAACGCCGCACACGAGGCGCCCCGAGCGGGAGGCGTCCGCATCCATTAGACCTTGCGGGAGGCAATGGGACGGAGCGCCCGCAGTGCGCAATCCCAAAACTCTCAGGAGCGAGGGTCGGTGTCGGTCCGCACAGCACGCTGCACGGAGCCGACATCCCTAGGGGGATATACGCAACAAGTGAGCGCCCGCGGCGACGAACCACCCGCGGCGACGACGACCGGAGCACGCGACCGCCCAGCACCCAACATTCACCCCAAGAGACCCGAAGCCGGGAACACCCGGCCGAGAGTGAGAAAAACTCGGCCCCCGAGTAGTCATCCCACCCGAGGACCCTCTCCCTTTCATTGTGTTTGGAATCAAGGTCACCTCCTCTATCGATGTATGAGACAACGCTCTAACGGAGTCGCCGACCTCCGTGGCTTCCCACTGGAAAAACGTGGGAAGCCAAGACTCAGATACCTCGGGAACGTCCCGTACCGTGACCAAGTCCCATGCTCACACGCAAGCGTGTGCGCATGCGAGATGGCTTTACCACAGCTCTTGAGGAACTTCACCCGGCCGTACAGGGACGGGGCCCATCTCTCGCTCAACGAGGGGACTGGGTCACCGCGTATTGCGGGCCGGACACACCTCGAGACCTAGGTCTCGCCACACACACAAGAGGGTACCCCGGGGCACCTCAAATAAGACCCCCCCATACTCCAAAAGATACCCAGAGGGCATCCACGAGAGTAATCAAAACTACTTCACGTCCTCGCGCCACTCCATCCGCGGATCGCGATTTATCTGCAAAGATGTAATGCGCACAAGATTACGGAAAATATCCCTAAAATTTGTCTCACCCGTGAAGCAGGGACAACGGAAATCGCGAATCCCACGGCCGCCTGTCGCGAAATGATGGAAAATCGCGAAAAATGCGAGGCGGCAGCTCAGGAAACCCCGGGAGCGCTACTTCCCGTACTGCAGCGGCTAAGTCCCATATTCGCGCGCTTAGCGCGCGAATATGAGAGATAGTCTCGCTACAGCCCTTGAGGGGATATCCAGTTATCCTCCCAAACGAGATAAAAGATCATGGACCCTTGATTATTACTCCAAAACAACAACAAAAAGGACTCATAAAAAGAGAACAAATAAAAAATTCCCTTGCTTTTTTATTTTTATTTAATATAAATTCGTATGAGGACATACATATTAATTCGGTTAATATAAATTCGAATGAGGACATACATATATAAAATTTCATATTTTTATTTTATACTTTTAAATATTATATTGTAGGATTTTGGGAGAGTCAATCGGAAGTGAGACACTGATTGCGAGGAAAATAATGTATTTAATAAGTTATAGCACAGTTACAGAACGGAACTCCGAAACGTACGATCGCCTCTCGTCACAGTCCGCCTTCTAATCCACTCGTGTCGCGCTCGCTTTTTTTTTTATTAAAAAAACGCCATAAGAACAAGCCCATTTGGCGACATAATACAAACATGTTTATAATGTTCTTTGGTGTGTAATAGAGCTATTTACCAGGAGTACGTATAGGTACTTCCTGGAATTATATCCTATTTCTAACAACTTAATAACTAAACTTAATTCAGGCTTACATGGATTGGCACTAAACTTAAATTAATAAAGTACCGTAAAGTATAGTTTGAGCAAACAAAAGGGCCGCAGTAAAATAAAATAAAGGTATAACCTATGGTAATTCTAAATCGGGTTTTATTGTCGACATTGAACTTAACTTAAAGGAAACGATTAAATATAACAATCGATTAAATATAAACAAACGATTAAATATAAATATAAACATTTCGAAACTTAAATCATAATGAAGAGATGCAGTCTATTCTAATTCTTGAACATAAGCCCTTTGGGAAAAAAAATCAGAAAGCGCTACATTACATTATAATAAATACATACAAGTGACTTATTACATGTAGTAACGTAAGCTAAACTTTGAATAATTATAAATTAACTGCTTAACATGCATTAACGCTAAACTAAAATCAATAAAATATAGTAAATTATTGCAACAGGAGAAAACGAAGTCTCAAAATAAATAAAATTCTCTGTCAAAAATATAATTTGAGAACACAAAAGGATCGCAGTAGAATAAAATAAAGAGTACAGACTATAATAATTCTAATTCGGGACTAATTATCGACGTTAAACATTAACTTAAAAGAAAAGATACAATATAAACAGCATTTCGAAACTTAAATTATAATGGAGCGTTGCAGTCTTTATAATCCTTGTACATAAGTCTTTTGACAAAGTAAATTTTAGGGAATACTATATTAAATGCAAGCGCTGATCATGAAACCATATTGTAATAATCATAAGTGACTTGCTATATGTATAACGCTAAATAGAGTAAGACAAACTCTAACAAATTATTAATTAATTGTTTAACTGATTATATAAACTTAGAAATAGAATTAATGAACGAACATAACTCATAAATAATGTCCACATCAATGGTGGCCAATAAGACGTTGATCGGGTGAGGAAAAAATCCTCGTGCACTAACCAGCACCTTCTGAAAAATTATCCGTTGTTCAATAAAATCCTTACAAACCCAAAATACACGGTCAGGAATTTCTTCTACCCCGCAACTAAGACAGAGTGGAGAGTTCACGATATTAAAACGGAATAAGCTAGCTCTGAGCGAAGTATGACCGCTGCGAAGCCTATTAATAGAGGTGACTGATCTTCTATTGATGTTGAACTTCTTAAACCAAGTATACCTTGAACTAGTGATAAAGTTTCGACAATAGAAAGCACCGCGAGTCTCCGATTCATTTGTCGCCCATAGTAATACATTTTGGAAATGCTGGTTCCGCCATAAATTACGGAATTCCAAAACCGGAATACCCAACTGCGTATCTCTGTCTTCTCGAATTGCTTCCTTAGCTAACACATCCGCCCGTTCATTGCCCACAATACCTCTGTGGGCAGGAATCCAAATAAGCCTCACAGATATGTTATTTAGCTTGCACATCTGATACAACAAAGATTTGATTTGTAGAATGAGAAGAGAACTTTGCTGATGTTTGTATGGAGCCTTAATAGCCGATAGAACGGACTTCGAATCGGAAAAAATAACCAAATTAGGCCATTCGTGATTTAAACCAAGTAGAAGCGCTTGTAAGATAGCCATAGCTTCTACACAATAAGAAGATACAAAGCCAGACGATCGGAATTTTAACTCGATTGAGCCATCTTGAGATACAATGAAATATCCTGCAAACGGGAGGTCATCGCCTCGTGAGCCATCAGTGAAAAGGCATGTTGAAAAGTGAAGCTCGTCACAGAAAAGATTATGAAATTCAGTTTCCGCTCCAGCACCTCTCTGAGTTATATTCAGACCCTCATGAAGATTGACTTCGGGACAGTAAATTAGCGCCTCATAGTAATCGGAGAAACATAGAGGAGGAATAGAACGAGGGATAAGGTGAGCCATCCGTTCCACCTCTATGAAAGAAGATACAAGAAGAGGTCGATTAGTGCGATCGATGATAGTTGGAGAATCTAGCAATTCTTGTATGGCGTCTAATGTACGAATTAGAGGATGACATTCGCTTGTTAGAACACGAGTAAGAAAGTTTTTACATAAGTAATGGTATCTCATAAATAATGGGGATTCTTGGGATTCATAAAGAACTACGTTTAAAGGAGTAGATTGTCTATATCCCATAGCTTCACGAAAGCCACGAAATTGTAATTTGTCAAGCTGAGTCGACAAATTTTTGTTGATATTATGCATTAGAAAGTCTCCATATTCTAGTCTAGATCTTAGTAGTGCCCTGAAGACCATTAACAAAAGACGGGGATCTGCTCCCCACCATGTGTGCCCCAGACTTTTTAAAATTCGGATAGGGCCAGCACATCGACTCCTGATTTGATTGATATGAGCGCCCCAACCTAAATCAGATTGAAAAGTCAGTCCTAAAACTTTAACTCTAGTTGAGTGACAAATACGGGTACCTTGAATCTCAATAGATAAAATCCGATGACGGAGTAAATCATTATGTCCTCTCGGAGGAAGCTTCAAGACTTTATTGTTCCGGCTAAATACACATAGTTTAGTTTTCTCAGTGGAGAGTGTTAGACCCAATACATTGAGAGAACTGATAACTCTGTCAATGGATTTCTCAAGATGATGAAGACTTCGTTCTATGGGATTAGACGACGAGAACAGACATATATCATCTGCATATTAAATTAGCGTACAGTCTTGAAAGTTAATTGAATCTAGCAACGTAAATGGAATATAAAATAGGGCTCAAGACACTATCCTGTGGGAGACCCTTGTATAGCCAAAAGACTTCCTCCTTGTCATGAAAACGGCAAAATGCTTGGCGGGACGAAATTAGATTATATATAAAACGACATGTTTTATGAGGAATACCCAATTGGACAATTTTCTGTACTAGAATATCCGGAATTACGTTGTCATAGGCTGCTTGAATATCCAAAAAGGCAGCGGAAACTGCTGAATCTCTTTGAAGAGCTTTGAAGAGCTATAATGTTTGCGTATAGTATAGATAGATTATCCAAACATGATCTATTTCTCCGAAACTCATACTGAGAGTCGGGGAGTTTCTTCCAATGTTTTAACCACCAATTTAATCTATTATTAACCATCCGTTCCAAGACTTTGCATAAACACGAAGCAAGTGAGATAGGGCGAAATTTGGTTCCATCCGTTTTAGGAATGA
Source organism: Tetramorium parvispinum (assembly GCA_011638315.1). NCBI lineage: Eukaryota > Metazoa > Arthropoda > Insecta > Hymenoptera > Formicidae > Tetramorium > Tetramorium parvispinum. The sequence continues at coordinate 3,392 of VBVR01005072.1, read as the reverse complement.
AAAAAATCAGGTACCTATGCCAACTGGAGGGAAAGTCACCCTTGTCTAAAACAGAGTTAAATATGGTTAATAAAACAGTTTTGGCCATAGGAGTTAAGTTTTTAATAAGCACATAATCAATCATGTCTATTCCCGGACTGGATTTCAAATTCAAGCCTGACAATGCCACCGCAAGTTCTTCGAAAGTGAAAGGGAGATCTAAAAATGGATCGCAATCTCTTACTGGGAAATCAGGGGGCTCATTAGGAACCCAATCAAATCGTAAATCTTCCGTTTGGTTAACTACCCTGTCTATTTTTGTTGGATTGTGTTCATAGCTAGATTCCGACCGATTATATCTAGATTGGAACCTTTTGATTGTACTCCAGATGAGGGAGGGGTTAGTGTCCTTTCTCAAATCTGTACAAAAAGTTCGAAAATTTTCTTGTTTAATTCTCCGAAGTTCGCGTTTGGTAATTGCCACTCTTTTTTATATTCGATAAAGTCAACATAAAAACCCGTGTGGCGGAACTTTAATAAGGCAGCCTTTCTCAACCGAATAAGTTTATTACATTCATCGTTCCACCAAACGCATGGAGGCGAAGGAGCAGAAGGCGATTTAACAGACCGCTTGGACTCTGAAAGAGATGGAGTAGAATCGGTTATTGCCTTTTCTATACACGCAATAAAGGTAGAGTACAATACTTCGGTTTCCATGGATTCTATCCCACTAAGTAATTTAAAACCCTTAAAGTTTCTATCCAAGTTAGTTTGAAAGAGGCCCCAATCTATTTTGTTCCTATGGAGACGAGAAGCTTTTTTTGTGGATGCACGAAGATCTGGTTTGGCTCGATAGCGCATTATGATTGGGAAATGGTCACTTCCCCAAGGATCATCGTTAACTTGCCAGTTCATTTGTAATGCTAATGAAGCATGGACAATTGTCAAATCGATCACCGAGTTCGTGTGATAAGCTGCACTATGAAAGGTGGGAGATCCATTGAGTAGAGAGAGATCCGACTCCTCTAGAGCCTCCCAAATATTTGCACTTACTGAACAAGTATGACGCGAGCCCCAAACCTCGTTATGAGCATTGAAGTCCCCTCCAAAACACATCTTACCGGCGAATTGAGAAACGAAACTAGCCCATTCCTGTGATGACATATATTCTGGGAGGGCAATAACAGGAAGCTAATATGAACGACTCACCTTCAACAAAGATTTCCACTGCGCAAACCTCCACTTTGCCATTGCAGTTAAAAACATTTGTAAGTTTTCTATATTTTAAATTATTTCTGATTAGAATTAATATACCTCCACCAGCGCGATCCACGCGATCGCATTTTACTGTGTCAAAACCTCTAAGCATCAGCGATTTGTTCAGTGAAAGCCAAGTTTCTGAAATGAGAAAAATGTTAAAATCTTCACAGTATTTAGATAATTCCGGCAATCTGGGAATTACGGATTTCGCATTCCATTGTGCAATACTTAAATAGTTATTATAGGACTTAAGAGACATTTTTCTTTTTACTAGATTTTGTAAGAATGTGAAGGTCGATTGTCTTTTTAATACGGTCGCACAGGGCCTCCGCATCCGAGTCTGCCATCACTAACTCCATCATGTTTTGCAGTTCCAGAGAGACATTTACTTTTGAGTTCTTCAGAACCATACGACTGTAGGGATCCGAAGCGCCTATTTCTTTCTTCTGGGAATCTTGCAGATGCAAATGAGGAACGGGAGCATTGTTTTCCTTGACAGGAAGCGATGGATAATCCTTTAACGTCTTCATTGGTACTGTGTGTGATTGTGCATAATCTCTTCTTTCCACTAAGTTTCTGGCTTCGATGAATGGGATATTGTCATAGGCCATGATCCTTGCAATTTCTTTATGTTTTATAAACTTAGGACCGTTACGATCCAAGAAGCTGTGCGCACCACCACAGTTAATACACTGTTTTGCCAGCGTACATGGCGACATCGTTGAGGACGAATGGGCCCCCGCACACATGAGACAAGCCTCTGCTTTCTCACAATACTTGCTGATGTGACCAATACATCCGCATCTAAAGCATAAACGCACTGCTGACACATATGGAGTGACTGGGTTGACTCAGTATGAAAATTTTGTCCGGTAACACTTCTCCTCTAAGTTCGATGCACACTACTTGGGAGTCTTCCAACTTCTTTGTAGTTCTATTGCGACGTTTCAACCTCAACATGTTGGAGATCATTAAATTGGAATTCTCTTCTTCGATGGCCTCTTTAAGTTCTGTGAGCGAAAAGTCCTCCGGAATATCCTTTATAACAATTTTGCGGCTCAGTTTGAAGCCTGGAATATACGCAGCCAAGCCGACTTCGTTTATTAACTTGTTGGATAGGGCGTTGTTTGCTGCAGATTTAGATGGAAAAGTTGCTTTCCAAGTATCTCTTGAATACTTACTCAATTGATTAAATTTGATATTGGCTGAGTTGAGTTTTTAGATATGCTCAAAAGAGGAGTCTGTTTAATGTTTTTTTTATTAGTGGGTACTAGACGAAAATGCACAATATATGGAGCCTTTGAAAATGCATCATATTTCGATTTCTTGTCGTCAGTTCCGACTAACCTATTACTGGGATGGTTAGCTTGGTCATTCTTATTCTGAGTTTCCCTGTTAGCCTCCTTTGACGATGGTAATCCTTGTTTTCTTTCACTAATCTTCATGGGTGGTGTCGAATGGCCAGATTTCTTTTTATTGGCGTCTAGATAAACAACAACCTCTTCATCCGTGGACGGATGAGACCGCTTTCTGTCGTTTATCGTTTCAATCTCCATCTTCGCTTGCTGCGACGACTTATTAACATTGACACCGAACATATGAAATTCCGATTCAAATTCGTCCAGACTCGGCGAGAGCACGTACCCGCCGACTGGCAAGCACGTGCGAGAGAGGTTAGATGAGTGCACTTTGAATGTCTCACATGCCTATGCTCAGTAAAAGTCGTAATAAAAGACTTCCGAGAGGAAGATAAAACGGGAGAGTAGAATCACCAGCGGATCGCCTCACAATAGTACTTAGATTTACGAGAATAAGATAAGTAGCCGCTAACACGTCACAATAGCTCGCTTGCTCAACCGGAAGTCCTCGCGCTCGCTTCACGTTCCCTCTCGCGGAAAGCTCCGCACGTCCAAAACATAGCGCGTTTTCGTTATCGACGTGAGAATCGAGACATAGTTGCTATCCAGCTTTATTCCCACAATATTGGGATGATTAATAAAAACAATTTTATTTTATATGGCTATAACTTTTTATTAAAATCATTATATACAGTAACCTCTTTCAAACAAGTATATAAGTAGGGGTATAGTGGGGTTTCTAACCCAGGGACCCCGAGGGGGGAGCGGGGTGCGGGGAGGTCTCCGGGGAAGGGG
>VBVR01005070.1:0-12962 GCA_011638315.1 Tetramorium parvispinum | reverse complement strand
ACTTTCAACGATCACGGAATTTTTGTCGCAATTTTCTTGCAAAGGTTCTGTTTTTATTTCACGCGGGAACTGAATGTTTTAATTTTAGTATCCAAACACTGTGTAAATCGCGTTTGAAATTAAAAAATTTTTGGATATTTATTTAAATTTTTTAGATGAGATTCGTTTTGTTTTAAAGCATTTTCCTTCAATATTCAGGTTGAATTTTCTTTCATGCTTGTCATAAGCGTCATGTTTCTGTACATTTACAGGAAATAAAGGAATGAAAATTATATGCAACGGAAAGAAAACAAATAAAGAGAGCCAAATAATATATAATATCATTTTAAATTTGCATTTAAAAATGCTCTAACTTGCGATTACATGCGATTGAAAAATTTCTTTTCGAAGGAATTCTTAGGGAATTTTATAAAACAGACACTCTGGAAAATCATATAAGGTTTTTCTACGAAGTGAAGCGCGTATAAACAGCTTGTAGAAAACGCATTTTGCGAGCGGCGGGTGAAAAAGGGGTGGAAGAAAAGATTATCGTCGAATGCAGCCTCAACCTATCGGTAGATCGTCGAACGTGTTCTTCGAGTCTTCGACTCAGCCGCCGTTTTCCTCCGGTTCTGGGATACATATTTTCCCTTTATTTCCATTCGAAACGCTCCTACGGACGTACAATATAAACCTGCCGACTTGGCGGCCTGCCATTCAATTCGCGGAAAATCGGCGTGAAAGCATGCATATCCCCGTGCTCGCTCGGAGGAGGGGAGGGAGAGAGGCAGCCGGGCTCTCTCGGTGCACGGTTCACGAAAATTTCAAATCGGCATTCTATCGACAGCGGCTCACTATGCTGGCGCACCTGCGAACGATGGTGGGTGATTAACGGGGGATTTTTCACTTCCGCGCGAGGAAAAAAGGAGAATCGGTATTACAACACTCGCGCTTTTACTCGCGACAATGTTTCCCAACGGAGGACAGCTCCTAACGTAATTTTTTACGCTTTTAACGCGAGCATTTTGACGCTAATGTAGATACAAAGATCGAAGAACTGCAAGGAAAAACAGGACTGTGGCGATCGATTTCTATTTACTTCGCCCCTTGCGAAGTGCTTTTGGTAGTTGGAGATATCAGTGCCTGCAATGTTTTATCGCGGCAGCGTATTTCCAGAATCACCCGAGTATCGAACGTCGACGGGAGGTAATACAATTCCTCTTCGATTTCGGAAACTATTTGAAAGGGATCGTAATAGAGACGTTGCATTTAGGGTAAGTTCGGAAGTTCATTCGGATTAAATCGCTTTCGTCTTGGGATTAGATCGCGTTCGTCCCGTCGAGGATTCTCCCCTTACCCCATCCTTTCCTTATCTCTTCCCTTATGCCCAGTCCTACGGAAAATTCATCGTAATCGCGAAACGTATGCCGGCAGGACACCAATCCGAGGACGACGGTTATATGAGCATGAATGGTCGGAAGGCGAAAATGGCGTTGGTAGCATTACGTCCGGTTCCGGATTGTCCAGAGCCGCAGGATCCCGCGGGCGTCTCGACGCAGGAATTCCCGCCGCCCCCGGAAGAGGCCGAACGTATCATCTCGACTCTTCTGCCAATGTAAGTATGAGACAATGCACTAGCAATCACGATGTATTGCCGTTCAAACTTTCATCCGTCAGCTACAATCATGTATTTTAACACTAAACCTACAGACACTTTATGTATACCTATTTCTCTAATGATCGATTGCGATAAATAAGACAAGTATATATTTCTTAGAAGAAAAGAAATATGAGAAGTAAAAAGTAAAAAAGAAATATTTAAAAATTCATGGCATGTATTATAAGAAAATTCGTAAAGTTAAATGGCGATGTGTTGTATGTAGACAACTGTACACAAAAGTTTGAAAACAGTCATTTGACCGAGTCGTGGTAGGTTAGTGTTAACATTTAATTTATTGGAAAAATTGTATGAAATACGAGGAATATTAACCTATATTATAATTCAAGATGCTAGGAATATTATCCTATATGTATAAAAAAATAAGAAATTGAATAATTGATTACACAGTGGTTTTCTAATTGAATATCTAATTTCATATTTCTGAATTTTTTTTTCATCTTACTATTATTTTATTCTTTTGAAATTAGAAATGAGCGAGTATAATATTTATTAAATTTTAACTGCATCGCAGTTTTCTCAATGAATGAAAATCAAACAGAAATGTAGCTTACTTATGTTTTTCTTCGTTGAAAAAGCATGCGTTTCGTCATTTATTTGCTGAAAAAATATCGGAAACGGAGTGTCGACTGTTACCTAGTCTCAAAAACCTCTCACTTTGCCTCTATATTTTGTTTGTTAATAAATGTATCTGATTTTATTTAATTCTCAATTCATACCACGCAATATACGTATACACGCTGCTTTTCTGAGAGAAATGCAAAGCTTAATTGTGTGTTTAGAGAGAGAGAGAGGTGGATTACGTGTTAACCGCAGAGATAATTTCACAATACAACAATAGCGAAATGCAAATCCACGTACAAAAGGAGTACAAAGTTTTGGTATCTTTTAGTGAGATAACGCGTGGTCAGGTAAATATTATAATAAGGCAGAGACAGTAATTCGCGCAGCAAGGCTACGAATGATCCGAGTAAAAATAAGATTGCACGCGTCACGTAGTGAAAGAGAGCACATGCAACTCGCAGAGTGAACGATACGTAATGTGAGAAAACCGGTAATAAGATACGTATTGGAGAAACGGACGGCGAAACTGTAGTGACAAATGCGTGAACTTTTCACGGACTAATTGATTCAATCGAACCGCGCGATATTGAGCGATCTTGAATTAACAACAAGAATAAAGTGAAAGTATCGCGGTGAGCAATTTTAATTTTAATAAGAGAGTCACTGTTTGTTAGTCGGACAATTTAGATTTCATTTTATCATGACTGCCTTTTGACTATACCATTAATTCAATTCCATCGACTCATCTCTTCTTAAGAGATACAACATATGATACTTTATCGCGGCCTCATTTTGTACGCTTACATTTTCTAGATTATTTGAATTATAATCTTTCGCCAAAATTTCACTTGGATGTTCTCGCGTGAAATATAATACACTGCTTTAGACCAATTAATTTAGAAGTACTTCTCTGTGGCCCTTTGACTGTACCATTAATTCAATTCTATCGACTACTTATCTCTTCTTAAGAGATATAACTTATGATACTTTATCACGGCCTCATTTTGTACTCTTACATTTTCTAGATTATTTGGATTATAATCATTAGCCAAAATTTCACTTGGATCTCCTCGCGTGAAATATAATATTGCTTTTAGACCAATTAATCTAGAAGTACTTATCTGACCCGTTAAAGAGATTATTTTATTTTACTTGTTATCGTATCAGTGAAGATGGTTTAAGATAGAGCTGAAACATTCGATGTATAATTACATATCTTATTAATAATTAAAGATTATTATACAAATAATTTACGCACTAATAACTGCGCTGCACACTCAATGCTCTCTTTTTATTTGTTACATACTTGTTTAATAAGACAATATTACACATGTTCAATAAAAAAAAAATACATGAAAACGAAGGTAATCGTTTCGCATAATTTTTTATTTGCTAAAAGTGATTCCGTTTATTGTTTTATCATATCACAATTTTGAGAAATTTGCGATTAAATTGCAAAAAGGGCTATTTTGGCATATTATAACTACGATATGTGTGAAGTATTGAAAAAATTTTATTTATAATTAAAATTAAGTATATTGTTAGGATTTTCAATTATTAGCTTATGAGAATCGTTAATAAAAAAATATCGTGATTATAATAATAATGATGAGAAATAAATGAGAAAATCATTAAATGAGTTCGAATAATCATGCAATGTACAAACTTAAACTTGATTTATATAAAATCAGAAACCAATTATAATATATTATATTAATAACATATTATAATGTTAAACATATGGATCTTCTTAAGATTTATCTAAGCTTGATTAAATCTTTGAGATTTTAATTCAAAGTTGCTAGAAAATGTATTTAATGTCAAATATCGGAAATTCTCAAAGAGAAAAAAGATTCATTTGAAACTCGTCCTTAAAACTGCATGACGGCAATATTTTTAAGTGACACAGAAATTTACAAATTGCCCTTTTACAGATTCGAAATACATTTAAAAGACGAGAGCTCGTGCGTGGAATACCACGCTTCTCGTCGAAAAACTCACGAGGCTGTAAATAATTTCGCTCACGTACCAAGGAGCCATAACTCACGGAGTTACTCGGCCTCGTCGGTCACGAAGAACCGTGGAGGACCCGCGTCTATTTAAATTTCTGTCCGTCGTCTTCGTACCTGCGGGTCCTCTTCCGCGTTTCAACGCTTTCACAACCGAGGACGGACTTCCGTTTCCGTAATGAGAAGGTGGCGAGACTTCTTCCACCATCGTCGCGACGACTTCCCAAAACTTTTTCATATCTTCAGCTTTAATTCCGGGTGTAACTTCATTTCATCAGGAACAGGTGCCGTTTTGCCCCGGGCTCCGGTCGTCGCTCTGCCTCGCCAACTCCGGCCGCCCGTTACCTTCAAACAAGACTAGAAGACTGGAATACTCGCGGTTCTCGGGCGGTCAGAAGTTAAACTCCCTCTCTCCCGTATTCGTACTACTTTCGCATAACTCCGATTGCATTCTCCTCGACATGGACGAGAGAATGAGACGTTGTGCTGGAAGCGACAACGACAACGGCGCCATTGCGCTTCGTAGTTTCCATCCTGCAGGCTCGTTCCTTTGGAAAGCTGTCGTTTGTTCGATTCGTCGCGTATCTAAAAGCCGAGGGCGTTTCGAGAGATTTTTCTAGTTGTTTCATCGCAAGCGGGCAAACGCAATCAACCTTTTCCACTGGCATCGATGAAATGCACCTGATGTCGCGCTGGCAATCGCTGTTAATTAAAATTGAAGTCGAGTGATATTACTTGGACAAATATTCCCATTTTTATTGACGATTCTTTAAATTCGGGAATTTATTACGAAGAAAAATCTGGAAAAATTGTTTTAATTTGATAACATCGTTAATGCAATTTCAATGAATAATTGATTAATTATTTTTTACTTTTTATAATTAATTATAGTGACTGTTTTTACATTAAAAATGGTCACTCCAATTCAATAATATAATAATAAATTTAATAATATAATTTTTATCCTGTCTTGTTATCTTGCGAATATAATTTTAATAACACTGTTGAAAGAAAAATAACTTTTTTTGAAACAATTATCTTGTGCTTTTTTGGTCGAACAGTGTAATTATTTAATATCGCGATAAAAAGTATGAAAGAGTTCGAATATCACATTATGATTGGTCCAATTTAAATAAATTCTTTGTATGTAATCTCTTTATAAAAGCTTTTGCAGCAGCGAGATATTCAAAGATTTTTCGATTCTAAGACGATCGAAGTCACAGCTGTCCTTGTTAGCCGCGAGTCGTTAAGCCATCGACAGGGGCGGTAGCGTCCCCGTTGTACCTGTCGATCCTAATCACCACGTTTCATGCCCATTACCCGTTCGCGGAAGAGAAACGTCTTCGCAGTCTGCATTCAAGCATTTTCTCCCGTCTTCGAGTTGCGGACTGCGCCTTCCAACCGCGAAAACCTCCTCTCTCTCTCTGTGGAGTGGCCGTCGTTCTGGCAAAACGCTCCTCTCGCCGTCGTTCTCGTCATTGACGCAAGACTGAAAATCAACGTGATTCTTCCTTTGCACACCGCACTTTGGTAAACTTTTATTTCCTGCGCGCAGCGGAAGATATCCATGGAAATTTGCAGAGCACTTGGCATCTTTTCCCGTGATCATTTTGTTTGTCTTCTTTCTTTTTCATAAATCATCTTCCCTGGTATATTGCAATCATGCATCGTTACGTTATTGCTATAAATTAATTCCGTACATTTTATAAATATCATATTACAAGAAAGTAATTCTATCTACAAATTATCGAGGCTCATATTGATTATTTTAATCAAGTAAATGAAATGTAATAGGACGGCTGGATCCAACGAAATTATTCGCAATAGTTTTACGTAAAAATTACGTATTTCGCGGAAGTTAAATGGATTCGAGTCGCAAATATCAGCAAAGCGGTTCTTGTCACGCATGATTGTTCGTTAAATAACCGATCGCATTTTCATGCCATTTTCTTCGGTGTCTTTTTCGGAAGGTGGCATTTATCGAGTAGCGACGATCAAATGGAAATCACACAAATCAATAAGAGAGAGAATGCTATATACGATCTGAACTGGATCTTGGTAGCTTGAAAGTATTTTCGTGAATTTTTATATTTTCTGACTTGGTAAACTTCGCGTCGCAAATGGAATCGATCAGATTTGCTCTTTGACATTAATGCGCGCTAGCGCAACGTGAAAGCAACACTCCTACTTTTTATATTAATTTCCTGTGAATGGATAGGAGTACCTACTAAATTCGGAATTATAGTAATAAATTAGTACATAATTAACACTTAATTATGACGTATATCTAAACTTTTTTTAAGTGAGGCTTTCTGAAGGTGCTAACAATAATGTATAATACATAGTGAAATCACTCTATAATTTTTTTATACAAAGTTATTGTACAATGTTTGCCTAGTCTGCTTCCTTATAAATTTCGTCCAAAGCGCAGCTTGCTGTTTTAATACATGTATATCTAAATTGAGAGTTTTAATAAGTAGAAATCTAAAATATTCACGTTATGCTTCCTAAGGTTCGCACAATTTGCTCGTATTACGTCTAACATTAGGAATCTAGTCTTTTTCGTTTCGATAATTACAACTTTTATAATTTGACTACGCAATAAAGTATTTTTAGAAATGATATCGTAACTTGAATACTTTTTTTATAGTCGGACGTAAATTGATCTACTGGAATGTTTATACCATTAAAGTTTGACAAAAGTGTTAAGCTAACCGATGGAAGAATAAGTATTGTTTGTTGAAGTGGAGGATCTTCGACTTTGTTGATTTTTATTATAATAATTGATTTATTATAATAACTGAACCGGAAAATCTATTGACATTTCATCGGTCTTAATTATCGGTTCTTGACTTAAAATGTATAATTGGATTTGAAACTATATTGTTTTATTTATTAGACTATCTTTGGAGCTAGCCGTAGGCTATATTATATTATAATTTAGGATTTCTTGGCTAATTAAACACTTTACGTTAAATGCCACTCCAAGATGTGATTGATCCAAAGTTCGATAGAATAACCTTGTTATGTGTTGGTTGTCCACGGAGACTTGTCATTGTCGTCAGCGTTGTCTCGAAGAGATGCCCGGTTTCGTATCGGAATTTTCTCATGCTTTTACCCTTCCCTCGTTAGGCTTGCTTCCGCAATATCTCAGCTCCCTGATACCTTTTATCTCGGGATTGGACCTTCAAGGTTTTATCAGTGGGTAGACTGGATCGCAGATTATTGTACCTATTGTCACATTTGTCAAGCAGGAATTATTATCGCTAGCCTTCGGTTTTTTACTTCAATATCCTACCTGGATTGTGAAATTTTCTTGAGTTGCGGCTTCTTTTCGATCGTATGTCTTTCTCTGTGACTTATTTCAATGACTATATTTTTTGCGTAAGCGACAGAGCGACATGTTGACGGAGGTCTTTGGTTTTCAGTACAATTGAATACCGTTGTTACGTACCAGTTCTTACGTGCGAGACGCGACGTAATGTCTAATAAATAAAAATAAGCAAGACTTTACTTGGTGCAAGACAAGTGATATAAGTCTAAGGTATGTTTATTTTGAGAAATGACTGATGTGAAAACTAATTGTTTAAGAGAGATCCTGCTTTTAAAGAAAATGAACTGAAATTTCCATTGAAGTATTAACCAATAATGCAACGCATTCTAAAATCGGAAGATGGTGTGTTTTCTAAAAGAAGACATAAAACGGAAAGTTGGTATATGACTCAATAAGATAGGATATCTTTTATAGTTCGTAGTGGATCGGAATGTAAAATAAAACCAAAAAAAAAAGAGATCATAAAGTAAACGTCTAGACAGTTCCAATATTTTCTAGACATTATTTGTTTAGAAAGAAATTTTTAAAAAGCGTAAAAAATTTAGACATTCAAATAAATAAGATATAAGTTGCAATATAACAGTTTTATGATTGATGTCACGATCGTGATGCTAGGCGGAAGGTCCATAAATGTCACAAAATTCGCGTGTTTAAATTGCGTGATTTAATTTATTCCTATATAATTTGTCTGCTTACGAATAAAGAATATCAGAGAATGTCAAAAACTGACTGTGATCGTTATCGCAACGTTATCGCAAATGTAGCAAATTACAAACTAAAATTAGAATTCAAATTATTGTTAAACCATTTATGAGAAGAATCACACACTTTCGTTCTAATAGTTAATTCAGCTTTAAATAGATCGTGAAAAATCGGCGTTAAGGATAATTACACAAATACTTAACGATATTATTTTTTTTATATTTTGTTTCTTACCACGAAGATATAATTTCATTAATATAAGTTTATTAATAATTTTATTTACTTAAGTAACTTTTTATCTAAATCATAAAAGTTGTCTAATTCGCTTTAACGATTATTTAAAAAATCGTATATTTCTTTAATCCAAAGTTTGTTTGCACATTCAACGCTGTTGGTTAAATCCGACAATAACGTTAGTCGCTGGGAAAAAAACGCAAATGGATCGATCGCTCGACGTAACATTACGATAAATTTCTGCCAGATTTATTGCACTATTCCCTTTCTGAAAGTTTCCTTATTCTTCTCCGATGCTTTTGCAACTCTGTTATTCGGCGGTTGTTAGAATTTATGCGTTTTTCTTCGACAACTTGATAACTTTAGGAATATTTGAAAGAAGGTTAATGGGATAAAAAACTTCACTCTCTTCGTAGAACTAGAAACGACCTATGCGATCCCTTGATGATGTATTGTCACGCTTGTTTTGCAAAGAGTTACGTTTTGCAAGTGCACACGTTGCTTGAAAAAAATTGCAGTTGTCGCGCTCGAAATGTTTTGTTCACACGAATTGATCAAACACATATAAATTATACAGTTCAATAACAATCTTTTTTATAAAACCAGAAAAGAGAATAATTATTTATAATTTTGTTTTACATTTTATTATACATTTTAATATACATTGATTATAATTTAGACTCTATTATGTTACATATTAAATGTTGAGAAATTTTACGTTAAAATTGTAGATAAATTTAAGAAAAGTTTTATTTTATTTTATTTTAATATATTTCGCGTTATAATTGTGACATATATGATGCGTTGAAAAAATTTTATTTATTAATTATTTTATCCCATTCGGGTTTAAACATATTGTTAGAATTTTCATTCAGCAAAAGGAAAATTTATTGCGATTATTACAGTTTATGAAACTTTCATATTTAAATACTGGAGCTATTGTTTTGCGGAAAAGTTGAAAATGTGAAATAATTGAGAGCAACGGATAATATCTAATATTTTTAAATTGTTTATTAAAACTTAAGGAAATTTTAAATAGCGGAATTTAGTGTCACAATAAACTAATTAAAAATAACGAAATTAATATGATAGAAATATAAATTTTTAAGAATTCAATTTTTATCAAATTTTAAAGATTTTTAAATAATCAGATATACATTCAATGTTAAAATTGGATATAATGTTCGGCAAATTTATAATTTCGAAGAGTTAAAATTATAATACATATCCACAATGTAATAAAAGTAATATAATCAAATAATATAATAATAAAATTTTATTGGTCTTAATTAAAACATTTTTATTATTAATTATTTTTTATTATTTATTATTATTATTACTGTTTTTTAATGATTCTAATAATATTTTTAATTTTGTAATGAATAGAACTATCCTAACATATTATACGTAAATAGCATGATAAATTATAAGATAATATTGATTCACAATTTTGAATTTGTTAAAATTATAAAGCAAACAGAAACAATTATAAAGCAAATAGAAGCAATTATAGAACCTTTCTATGAAATTAACATTATGTTGACAATGAGTACAAATAATTACAAGAAGTGATTATTCTTTTGTTTAGTTTTCCTTTCTTTCTTATTATTTTATATATTATATTTACTATTTACTATTTACTTTCTATATTAAAAGTTTCTTTCATGAATTTTTTAATTATAATTTTTTTTATCTAATTCTACTTATAGCAATCATATATAGTTGAAAACATCTTCTTGCGTTTAATTATAAACTAAAAAAGAATATTTTTTATCTTAAAATCAATATATCGTTAAAATAATACGACATCGAGGAAATAATGTTAACAACAACAGCCGTATCAATATTTCATCAACGTTTCAACATTTAACAAACTGATTAAATTCACCGCGATATTTCCACAATGTTCATCCCATTACGTGTGTCAGAAGTATCGGAAGCATATTCATCATCATCTACTTTATAACACACACGCCGTACCCGTTTGCAAATCCCATTGAAGACGGTAAAATGAGATGAAAACTGACACACGGCACAAAATTCGATACATCCGCGCCTTAATCCCATTCACTTTTCGCTTCGTTTGCTGGCCAGGGTTTCGCCAGGAAACTCGTCAAAGAGGAGCGTCGTGGGCCAAGCGTCGGAGCGACGAAATAACGTCGGCGGCCGGCAGCAGTGGATGGTGGCCGTGGAGGATAGCATGCGTCACGGGAACGCAGTTACCACACAGACTACTCTCGTGAGTATCTTTTCGCTTTCTCTGCCTCCCCGTTTTTCTTCCCTTTCAATGGTAAGCATGGTAACCTGGCTTGTATTGCTTACGACAGGGTAACGGATCGCAACGTACGTAGCGTAGATTGGCGCCAGGGTGCTCGTAATCTCGCGACTTTCTCGTCGGCGTTCGTCGTAACGATACCGGTTTACGAGTCGACCGTGTAAAGTCGAAACTACCGCGCTTGATAAGCCCGATTCGAGCACCGATCTACGAGCTATTGAAGATTCCCACGTGATTCGCTCGTACTTTTCAGATAGAATCACGAAGACCCCTCGATTATTTTATAACGGGCGAATGTATAGAGATCGTCTCCTAGGTTTTCATGACTCTTGAAACAATTTGGACCTGAGATTGTCGCGATAAAAACGTCGAAGTGTTAATGGTTTCGTAGTTATGAGTGATTAAAAAGACAAAGTGCTTTTACGCTTATCTTTTAAATAAGGAAACCTTATTGTTCGCTTAAGTGCGAATGAAGTGAATTATTTCGTTAAAGACTAAGAAATAAAGTTCACTTCGTAATAATTATGTACTTTAATAAATAACGGACTTTTATCTTTTTAATCTCGCTTAATTTTCTGCACGTTTTATTTAAACGGAAGCTTAATTTGAGAGACTTGAGTATGAAAATGAGCTAATATTAAATGTTATATGAAATGCAAGAATGATCGATTTCTTTTTCGAGAGAAAAAAAAACATTTTTCTTCAAATTACATGCAACCAAAGAATGCGGCCAAGCACCTATAGACATTTAATTCTTTTTTCACGCTTTTGAATTTTGCAATACAAAACAAGTGATCGAATTGAAGTTTATAAGACGAGTAAATTAAGAATATAAAGTCTCAGTATTATTTTAGAGTTTAAAACTTACAACTCAATAAATATTGTAACTTTTTGTAACTATTTTAACGTATCATATGCTGCAAATAGCATGGTAAATTGTAATAATTTGAATCACAATTGCAATTCTAAATTTGTTAAAATTATAATAAAATTATAATAGAAACAATTATAGAAGCAATTATGGAACGTTTCTGAACATTATATTGAGTATATATATTCTACAATTTTATTTCTAAAACGGCTGAGAGATTATTTATTGCAAAAAATTCAAAGTGCGAAAAAAGAGCTAAATCCCTTTCTTCAGGGCCATACTCTTTTCTCGCGCGATTTTCGAGGCAGCTTGTGACTTGCGACTTGTTAAATTTCAATAGCCGAAAACCCGCCACCAGCGGCCGTACGGCTGGGAGAACGGAACCGTGGAATCGCTGAGGTTGGCCCAACCACCCAGTCCGCCCAGTAAATTCGCCAGTCTGCCGTACGACGGTAAGGTATCCTTCAACTGGATCCCGCCGCGTACGAATCCGAGCGCGGTGGAGAAGCACCGGGAGGTGCGTCGCCGTTCCTCGGAGGAGTGTCTGGAGGACGGGGGTGACGGCGGCGGCGGCGGCGGGGGTTGCCAGCGACAGGGCAGCCCCGAGCGTGCCAGCCACCACGCGAGGAAGCAGCAGCGCCAGCAGAACGAGATCATGAAGTCGAGCAGCGTGGAGGACCGGCTGCTGATGAACAGGTCGGACAAGGAGTCGACGCGGCGCAGCCGCAACGACTCGGACTCGAGCGAGGGCCGGTTCTCGAGGAACTCCGAGTCCGAGAGCCGGTCCTCGATGCCGCGCTCCAGCTCGGTCAGCGTCGAGCGGTTCTCCATGCGGGCCAACTGCGACTCGTCGGACTTCTCGCGCGCCAACTCCACGTCGAACGAGCGCTTCCACTCGGACTTCTCGATCGCGGTGGCGAGCGCGAGCTCCAACGACCACGTGTCCGTGCCGACCTCCGAGCCGTTCTCCATCCGCAATCTCGATTTCGTCTCGTTCGCGCTGCCGCGCGCCGACTCGAGCGAGCGCTTCTCCGCGCCCACGTCCGACCGTTGTTCCGAGGAGCGCTATTCCGACCTGTTCTCCACGCGTAATTCCGATTTTTCCGCGCGTAACTCGGCCGACTTTAGGACGCAGTCCGAGGAGGAGCGCTTCTCCGACGATTCCCTGGAGGAGCTACTGCCACCACCGCCGCCCATCAGCAAGAGACACTCCATCGCGTGGGAGGTCTCCCTGGAGGACGATCCTCTGTACGCGCCCGGCAGCACTAAAGTTGTCGGCAGGAGACGACGAAAGAGCAGCGACGTGTCGAGTAAGT
>VBVR01005069.1:0-12966 GCA_011638315.1 Tetramorium parvispinum | reverse complement strand
TACATTATTTGCGATGCGTGTTCTGAATAATAAAAACGTACCGTTTTAGCCTGAATTATTATATTATTAGCAAAATTATATTAGATTTGCGATTGACATAAACATATGGAGAAATAACGGTTTGACACGACAAGAATAAAAATTTAAGTAAAACATCGCACTCGGTAAATGGCAATTAAAAAACAAGCGACGAAATAATTGAAAAACAACGACTCAATTTTGCATTACAAAAGCTGCGTTTCGATATTTACTGCCAGTACTGAAAATTTATAGTTTATGTTATATAGACTTTATATAGATAAATTTTCAGTACTGGCAGTGAATATCGAAACGCAGCCAAAGTTGCAGTAAGAAAAATAAATGAGGTGAACGTGAAGGAAACATAGTAATGTTAACGTTTGTAATAAAATAAGATGAAGTACAAAAATATGTACATTAGTGTAAAATAGTTTTATTAATAAAAAATATATTGAAAAGAAAGAAAATGTTTATTTAAATCAAAAGAATATGATTATAGCTTACTATATGAAGTCTAACTGTACATTTATTAGTTATTTCGTTATTTTATTTAATAATTTATCCAACATTACATTCGCGTCTCTGTGTATTTTAATAATTCTGTAATTTCTCACAAACTAATTTCTCGTAATTTCATAAAATTTCAGAATTACCACATTACAGGCAGACTTATTTTGCTTTCTCCAAGTGCATAAAACTTGAATGTATATCTGTCGGTTTAGGACATCTGAAGCGAAGAACACGATGATGTTTATGTACATCCATTTCGAGTAAATATACTTAAGGGCTCGGTAGCGGGCAAGATGCGGACGCGAAGAGGAGAAGGGTAAATCCGGTCGAGTAAATCCAAGAGGGTTTCGTCCGTCGAAACCGCAGGGGCTGTTCGCGCAGCGGGAACAAGACATCCGTCGACAGAATTACGGGCGTTTATATACGCTTCGCCGAAAAGTCAATTTTCACAGCTGTTCGCGCCGTTTCCTATGCGCTCGGTTTAACGATTCTGGGGTACCGAAAGTCGATGCGGGTCCCCCCAAGGGGGAGGGGGCGGGAAGTATCGCTTAAAATCACCATTAAAGCCGTAGACATGTGGGACTGCGATCGCGCGAGGGGCTGGCGTGCGGAGATGCACAAGGGAGACCCCGAAATCGGACACGGATGGGAGGAAATGTACGCATATGAGAACGCAATTGTAATCTAATTGCAAATATAAAGTTACGAAGGGGGGTATTCCTGTAACGAGAAACGAAGAGTCAATTGGAACCTGGATTTCAGGACTTAAGTGCGCCACAAATCTGCGAAATCTAAATAATATTTTTTTCAATTTGCATATAACTGAACGGAATACTCGTTTTTACTGCCGCTAGCTCGGAGATCTATACCGGCGATCGCAGCTGCGATCTATAAATATTTCGCGGATTTTAGAGCCCGTCGCTCGATCGTTAACTGCTTGTTTTCGTTCCGATAGCCGGCCACTCCGCAGGTTCCCGGACTCGCCTACGCACGGAGAAGACAGAGAACAGATTTATCTCTTGTGTCTCAACTCTTCTGTTTCCATCTGCGTCTTCTCTCGTTCCGCATTTAACCGGCGATGACGGCGCGTGCCGTGATAACATATCACGTATTATATACCGCGGACTAGCGGTAAGAACTGGAGGAGAAACCGTCGTGGATACGATCAAATTAAGATAGCGATGTTGTTATAGCTCGCGTCTACACAGGGAAAAATATTTACTTTCGGCCTCAACCATAATTTTGTAATATTTCTAACCCGAAATATGATTAACTTAACTATATGCATCATTATGTTAACCATAATTATCATTAGAAATATTATAAAATTATAGTTGAGACCAAAAGTAACTATAATATTTTTCTCTTAGTGCAATTTAGCAAAAACGCGCGACATGATTGAATGTTAAAATGTAATAGACATGTGTAACATAGGAATCAGTTGTAATGTTAATGCCACGCATTAACGTTAGGACATCTCAAGAAAGTAATTTGAAAATGTAAACCAGGAATTAACAGTATATTTTTCTTAATAAACTGCCGATTCTGTTCAGCATTCGTTTATTTACATTCACGAAGATATATCTAGTAATGATTTAATTATTTTATTATATTTAAATTAGTTTTATTAATAAATTAAAAAAAAATAGTACCAGTAATTAGAAGACTGAGGGGAAACAGCATTTTTATTCTTATGTACTTGCAGTAAGAAAACTCTTTTTCTATGAATAAAAAATATATTATAATTCAATACATTGTATTCAGAGAAAAAAGGTTTTCTTACTGCAATTGAAAATTTATCCCCGAGTCGTTTATTCGAGTTATTTATTTGGACTAAGCAAAGACATTTTATTCTCAAGTGAAAGAGCAAGCGGCGCCGTGACAGATTGATTCGCTCGATGTAAGAAAACGGCCGTCGCATAACAATAACTTGCCGATTACAAACATTGTACCGCTAGGAGCGACACCGTGACACACAAACGCTTGGGAGCCATGTCTCTTCCTGGTCAACCGATCGCAACCCGTATTTCCAGAGCCGGAAATGCGTAATTGAAACGATGCCGGAGCCTTAAAAAAGAAACGGCATCGGAGATAACAGTGAAACAAGATAATGTCCAAAAGCGCAAATGTAATTTATTAAGTTAAATGATGTGCATAATGACACATACGATATAGAAAGTCATAAAAATGCTCGGAGTCCCTTCAATGTTGACTTTAACTGATTGATAATTGTGCACTGAACGATTAGTTACTCGATACTCGTTTTAAACATTATTTTCTGTCGCGTTGAATTGTTATTTTTCAATTTGCGTCAATCGAGAGATTAATTGATGTAGATTTCTTATATTCGGGAAGAATCCCATATAAAACTCTATTTAAAAAGAAAATATTAATTAAAATGAAGGAAGGCATGTTTTTATAGCTCACTGTACCACGGCCTCAGCTTTAATCGCCGAGAAACAATAAAACTGAGAGAGTACGTGATTGATAGACTTGACATCGTGGTCGATGCGAGCAACAAGTCGTATACGGGGTGTTCCGCCACTCTCGTCGTTCGATCCTTTCACCTAGGGATTCTTCGACCGATTTGGAATCGATTTTTTTCTCGGCTAGTAGCAGCTCGAGTACTTTTTTCAATTCTGAATGTGAGGTTCTTAGTAACTATACAACGAGGCTTGTTAATTAACTGAAAGTTATTAATATCTCGGGATTGAAATAAAAAATATTTTTTTAAATTTCTTTTCAACAATTTTTAAAAACATTTTATTTTTCTCGCCAGATTTACCATTATAAAAAATGTAATATAATCCCATCATAAAGAAGACTAATTATCTTTAACTTGTTTTAAATAATAAGAAAAAAATTAGAAATGAAACATTCCTAAATGAAAAAACGAAAATAGATCTCTATAATTTTCTTTAGGCGAAAGAATGTAATAGGAATAATTTGTAACAATAAAACAAGTCACAGTTTAAAATAAGCTTTTCGATCTTAATGAAATTATTAATACAAATTAATAATATAAATTTAAAAACAGTTTACACACTTGATAAAGCTCGTATCTTTTTTTTTTCCTCATGGATTCGTACTTCTCGTCGTTCGTCTTAAAGAGTAAACAATAGGTAAAGAAAGACGAAGATGAGCGTATTTTACGAATCGGCCTATACGTGCAACTGCGGAAAAACAAAATCAAGACGTTGCTGAATGCGGATTAGATCATTCGACCTGAGTTCGCGAATTGCTTTCGTGGCACGTCTCGGTAGCAACGACCGCGATACTTGCACACGGCACCTATTTATACTCCCTCAAGAGTATGACGGACTCGTACGCGACACCCGCGGCCCGGCACGTGAAGTCGGTCTCTGGTACATAGCAGAGCCCGTCTGTTTTCGTTACGTCGCGGTCGTCGAAGAGTCGCGGGGAGAACTCATCCGACTGCGGTTCACCAGCCGGAGTATCCAGGAGCGGAAGAGTCGGTCGGTTTCCTGATACGAGAGTCCTATTTTAGCATTCTCGTGTCTGGATTTGGAGAGTCTGGCGCGAGAGCTTCGTCAAGGGAATTCAACGACATGCGATTAGTTCGATCTTTTTTCATAAAAACATAATTATTAGACCAAAACAGAACATATTCGATTTCTTCCGATAAACAAAATAATTCTTTGGGAAAACAAGCTAGAAACCGAAACGGGCTATACGAAAATACGACGTAACGTACACTTAACTTTCCGATTAACACATGGCTGCGGAAATCCCGAGAGGGGCCTCGATCCTCGGTGGCGGCATTGCGAAGTTGTGTGGACGAACTTCCGCTGTAAACGACGAAAGGCTTACGGGGCACGTGCGGCCTGTGTAAACTCCGAAGAAGCGTTTACAAACGCTGCTCGGCGCAAACGGGGTGAGCTTTAATAAGGGAACAAAGCCGGGCGCGCACGTGGCGGTGCACCAACATCCCTCTTCTCCCCTTCGACGACGAATGTTGCGCGGAAGTAGGGATATAAAATTATGACGCGATAACGAGGCACTCGTAATCCATGTATTATATGCAGCATGGAATACCGGACCCTCCCTCTCTCGCTTCGTTACGTGAATTCCAGCGTGGAGAGCAAGGAGCTTTTCTCACGTCCCCCGACTCTCTTCGCATTTCGCGTGAAGAAACGCGAGCTATTCAACGCCGGGAAGGGGGATTGCAGAGACACGTGTTACTGAGCTCGTCGAGATCGAAAGAGAAGGGGGCAAGACTACCTCAGGGATGAAGCGAAGGGTGAAAAAAAGTTTTAGAGATTTAAAGCAGCGTTCACGCTAAGCTACGAAAGGCAACGTTCTGTAGATCATCACGCTGCCATTTCCGCAAATAAATATTTTGCACACAAAGTTAAGTGCGTAAAATTTGTCAAAATTTTGTAGAACAAACTTAAAAATTAAGATGAGATTGAATATCGTATAATTACAGATTTTATCAGATAATAAAGTTAAAAACTAAATCTGTTAGAGGATATATATTTGTATGGGTAAAATATCTTGATTAATATCAAAAGAAAGAAAAAGAATTGAAAGTATTTGTTATCTAAATTATTTAACAAAGATTTAAACGATATGCTTTATCGAAACACAAGATATCGATGATTGGCGTGTGATATTGCATGATATCTCGAATCTTATCTTTTTTTTCACATATTGCGAAAATGTCACGCACTAAATGTGCAGAGGAGTTATATATACATAACAATTTAAATATCTGATAAAAATAAATATATATATAAATCGCGATAGGCACTATCGAATAAAATAGGAATCTGTTATTAATTGAAGAATTGAAGGAATACAAGTTAATGATAATGCGATTGGTTCTGTTATGACATAATATCGTAAAAGAGATCGATTTCGCTTAACATAACGATCCTTAGAATTTGCGATAATTTTCCTGCGGTATTCAAATTATCAACATCTCGCCATGTGGTCGAATACCGTCCTTAACTTCGTTTGCCCGAAAGAAAAAAACGAAGGTCGTAAATCCGAGTCTGAGTCGCACCCAAATGAAGGCGTTGTCCAAGTACCCCTCGCTATGCTCGTGTTTCTCGTCCCTCTTCACTTCAAAGTCCAAAGCGTGCTTCAACATTGTCGAGCCACCCTCTTACGATGCACAAAGGCGTGCGTATACAGTAGTAGCCGGAGTATCACATGGAAAGCAGAACACGATTTCAGTCCCTTTGGCTGCTCGCCCGATTAACCGCGTCGTTTTCTCTCTTTGCAATTTTGTAAACGCCGAGGCTTCAAGTAGCTAACGAAATCAAAGCCAAAATAGAATCTTGAGATTGAAGAGAAGAAGCATTACGGTCTCGATGTAACTTCAATAAAAAAATAAAATTATTTCCGCAGCTTCTTTATTTATGTTGCTCATGAACCATCTATGTGAATAAATCAGACAGATATGATCGAAAATTCCTATTTTGTAATTCATTTGTAAATTCATTCACAGTTTACGTGAACTGGAAACATAAGTATCAGCGATTAAAATCCAAGTTAGCCGACGGCGAAGGCGAGAGATATGCAAATTGGCGAACCTGTTGCATTGAGTTCTATTTAAACCAAATCCCCCTTGTATCGCGTTGTAGCATAATCGGATTTTCATGGTACGAGCGATTGAATCGCGGGGGGCGGAAGGATTGCCATCGCTTTGATTGATGTTGTGATTACGTTACTAGTAACATAATGGTAGGAATACGTAATACTTGAATATACTTATCGTCTACTATATATAACTGCAATATATATCAGTATTCTATTAGAGTACTGATTAATTTAAAAAATTATATAAGAAAAAAAAATATATGTTTCATATAAAAAATTTTGATTAATGTATAAAACATATTGTACCAAATATATAAAAGCTGCTTTTTAAAAGATATAAAGAATTTAAAAGAAAATAAACTTTTTATTTTTACATAAAAAAGTGAAAAGATATGAGGACTAATTTCGTTGAAAAAGTTAATAAAAAACTCGTTATAAGACCCATAGACAAAGTTCTGTCGTGAAATGTCAGTGAAGAACATAGAATGCCAGCGAGGAAGAAAATTTAGGGTATCAAAATAAAACATTTGCTTTCGTACGCTCTAGCTTAATTGCTCTAAAATAAGCGCTTACTCAGACGCGACGCCTTTAACTCGGCTTAATCCGTTTGTAACGTCGCAATGTGAAGCTCCATATGTACCGTTCATAATTTAATACGAGTGTGAGATGAGAAATCAGCTGCGAAATGATCAGTTAAGAAAGTATCACGAGGCATTATATATGTATAGTTGCATTCCCAGAGACGTGAATTCTCATTTAGTTCGTTAGTCAAATAAAATTTCATATTATACATCTCGCATACATTATTTATGTGATTCGTATTATTTTATTATTATTCATTATATTTATTGCCTATTATTTCAGTGTTTATTATTCATTATTCCTTATTTAGAATGTAAGAATCATCTTTGGTAAATAACGCAAGGTTGGAGCAATTAGCAACAGGATGGTCCCCCAGCGACAAACTAGCGTACTTGCGCTCAAAGCTGAAAGCGGAATTCCTATTCGTGAGGAATATTATTATGCGTCTCTGGGAACCGCGTAATAGCGCGGTGTAACACGCTACGTGGTTTGTAACTTTACGAGAAAGAGCGATGTGCAGGACGGTTAGTTAGATGTAATTACCGTAACTGGAAGCAAATAACGTCGCATAGAGAACATTATTTTCGAGTACCTCAGTAATTTGGGACAAAATAAAATTCGTGCATTTTTATTTACGCAATTAAATATATACTAGTAGATAGCACTATCGAGCATCGAGATTTGAATAATTTTAAAATTATATG
The DNA here is from genome assembly GCA_011638315.1 of Tetramorium parvispinum. Classification (NCBI taxonomy): domain Eukaryota; kingdom Metazoa; phylum Arthropoda; class Insecta; order Hymenoptera; family Formicidae; genus Tetramorium; species Tetramorium parvispinum. The sequence goes on along the minus strand of VBVR01005069.1, from coordinate 5,584 downwards.
AAAAATGTCCCAAATTTTACATAAATAAAGAAATGTTAAAAAATTTCGAAAAATTTAATAATAATAATCTTAATTAATCATAACAAAATTAATTTATAATAAAATTAATTTATTTTTAAATGTAAAAATTCGGCAATGAAATAATTGATAATTTTCTTTATTTATGAAGGATTGAAAATCTGTGAATTTCAAATCCTAAATGTTTTAAACTATAATGAAATGGCTTTATTTCTTCTATGTTCGTAATTAATTAAATTATTTTATTCGTTAATAGCAAAATAGAATAAAATTATTTAAAATAGAGTTATCTTTTAACTTATTATAACATTAAATTTTGCTATTTGTATTTTCAACCAGTTAAAAATCTTAAAGACTTTTGTAATATAGACATTTATTTATTGTCACAACCTTGTAAGACTACTGCATGTAGTAAAGTGTCGTGAAGTCACATGGTATTGATTGATCGCTAGACGCACGCAACAGGTGTTCGTTTAATGCAGCTTGCATCATCGTGTATTAAAAATTACTGTTCCATAAAAGTATTTGTGAAAATAAAATACGCAGGACAATTCGTTTTTAATACTACAATCGAGAAGAAAACGACTCTATATATATCCAAAAAAACACATAAAAATATAGAATAAAATCTAGTCCTGAATATTATTATTCGTAATATACTTTAATATTGTCGAACAATTTATTTCACGTGATACAAATTAAGTAAACCGTAAAGATATTATTATAATTCTCTGATTTTCGAAAGAGATTTTTTTTAGAAAAGAAACATCCGAAAAATATTAATTAGTTGTACGTTCTCGAATTATCACTCGATTAGAAGCACTACTCGATTAACGTAAAGGAATACTTAAGGCGTTCGAAAGTAAGGTTTTAAACGCACGTAGGAGTGCAAAAGCGAATCCTTTCCTTTCTTGGTATGCTCTGGCGGTAGATATCACCGTCATCGAGAGATCTTATGCACGCAACAGGTACCTGATTAAAAATGTTTCCCACGTTTCACGTTCCCCGCTGTCAAGCTCGAGATAACTAAGAAATAACGGACACGTTCGAATTTACCGGAAGGCACGAAACTCTGATAAAAATATGCAAGTCTTTTCCTCCGTTCATTTCCTACAGCGCTTTTCAGATCTAATGCGGCTACGTGGTATATTTTTTTCCAAAATAGATCATTATTCCTTTCATTAAGAACTTTACGAAACACTCTTAGTATTGCAATCATAATGCCCATTTTAGAATAAAAATAGAGAAAATGATTGACGCGCGTGGCATGACGATGACGCTATCTGTATGGACTTCCTGCGTGTGAATGAATATGTATGTTGAATTTAATTAGCGAGTCAAGGCCGCGGCAACTATTTCCACTGCAAACGCGCCGTCATCGCTATCGTCACTCTAAGATCTCTTTTCCGATGCCGTTCATCCTTCCAGAAAACTACGCGTGAATGTTGATTAGCGACCAGTCCTCTTTTCAAAAGACAACATTAAAAGTTGTAAAGTAACATAATGACAAGAAAAAAACGAGAGAAATCATTAGGTCGTTGACAAGTACTATGATAGGTCCATGTTCTTCTTGGAAGGAATTTACTTTCAGCATCCAGCGTTTACTTTACACCATTAAACTCTTTCTCTTTTTCTCACTCTCTCAGCAAAGAGGAGAGAAGAGTGGAAAGTGAACGTGAGTCCGTAGAACGCGGAAGAATATTTTCCAGTTGTTGCTATCTAATCGGCATCTGCGCAACGAGATTAAGATATGTACAGTAACGCCTGTCTTGCATTAGATATCTAATCGGAGTTCACGCATGTTTGTTATTTAAAGTAGGAGCATGATCGCCGTTAGCGATCACGCAACGTAAAGATATGCCTCGCAATCTTTAATGTTTCAATGCGAGACAGTAATTGAACTGTAAATGCCTTACCGTAAATGCGAATAGTTCTGGCGAGTAGATTTCGGTTAATTATCTTGCGTATATATGTACATTCATAGCGTTATTTTAATGCGATGTTTTGAGATAGAAACGACCGATAAAAAGTAATAATGCTTCCGTTCTTACCTTCAAATTTACGACTTGGAATTAAGAATAAAAGCATTATTATTTTTATCTCTTGTTAACTTCTGAAAGCCGGTGTGAATAGATAAATATAAACGAATAAGCGGCGTATTTCTTCGTGATATTTCTGCCAGATATGTGAAATAAAATCAGAAACAATAACGTTTCATTAACGACCGAAAGGAAGGCGGAAATCTTAATTATATTTATTTTGTAAAAATTCGCGTTTCGGGACGCCAATTTCGCAGATCTGGAAATCTTCGCATTATAAAAGGCTGATGGAATTTCTGAAGCGTGGGAGGTTACCGATAGTATGTCGACGATGTGAAATCGGGTCAGCACGGAACACTCCTTACGTTCGATATTCGGAATCCGTAAAATGATCGATACGATGGTTTCGCGTGAGAATCTTAGGAAGAAGAAATAATAAGAAAAAAAAGCATGGCATGTATCGAACAAAAGTTTGGCAAAAGATTGCAACTAAAATCTCGCGTCGAATGGCGAGAATGATGTAACCAGATGTGGCAGAAACTGTGGACATCAAGCCTCGTTGAAAACACACAGCGAAATAGGTGGGAAGATACCGAGAGAGTGAGTAGTGGTGACTGTAGATAACGATGCAGGAACGTATCGATCTCGTCGACGAAAACGTGGGCCGATACGCGGGTGTGTCTAACGAATTAGACCAATTGGACGTAGTTATTGCAGAAAGAAACCAAGTTTAAAACGCAATCTTTTGGATATAAAGGTTTTAAAGAAACGTTAAAGATGTAATTTTCTACAGTAATATCTAATTAAGAATAAAGCAACGATTTTAGTAATTAATAATTATTTATAAAATAATTATTTTATATTCTGACAATTTATTTCTAATAGTTGAGTGTAAATATATGAGCAATATATTACGTATTTTTCGCAACAGAGAAATAACAAGAATTAAAAAATTATTTTAAAAATGTTTTACTGTTTAAAATTTCATTAAATTACTTAGCTTCCCGAATAATTGCGTCCAATTTATGCCGGAGTCTTGATAGGAACTTATCGAATAATTCGGATTAATACGTTATTTATTGAATTAATCGCTTCTAATTAAACCTTAATTCGAGAATGCTCATCTCTCTATTACCGACAAAACTCAATTACGATCTCTATCTCGAAATGACTTTTTAATTTTTCTCTGACAATGAAATGTACAAATAACTGTAGAATTGTTTGAAGAAGAGACTCGGAGAACTCTCTATCAATTCTAAATTCTAAACAACTTCTAATAGAGATGCTAACGTCACAATAGTTTTTTTGATAGAACATCTATCGAAAAGGAAACAAAAGAAAACGAAATTGAGCAGGAAACAACGTTTACATTTAAATGTATAGGTAATAATTACACGCACTTCCAATTTCGGATTCAGGTACGAAGCGACGTTCAAGTGTGCAACGCCCACGCGCGCTATCACACGAGATGACAGATTGCAGGAAGTACTTTTGCATAATCCTACGTATATTACAGTGACGTGCCTATATTCGTGTCGACCGTAGCGATCCTTAAGTCCGCCTCCATAGTGAACGGAAAACCGCTATACGCAAAAAATGCATTCCGTGTTGTGACCATACGGCGTGTAACCTAAGGAAATAAAGTTGAAGAAGTCGAGACCGACAGTGCGAGTGCCGCGAATGACTCTAAAAAAGTTCTAGAATGTTTTTAGAAAGTAATTACAATAAAAATAAGTCACAAATAACCAAATTTCTTTCCAATAAGGCAACAATATAAAAAAAATAAAACTTCCTTAAAATTTCTCTAAACATTTCTTCTCTTCAATTTATATTCCTGCCTTGTTTTTATTACAACATTGTTAATATGGTTTAAGAAGAAAATTAAGATTTTTTTTCTCATTGTCAGTATAAACAAGAGTTTGATATTCTCTAAAAATAATGACATTCTTCTGAAATCTGCCTAGATTTCTTGATTTTGTTTTCATGATCGTACAATTGACAGAGCACGTAAAAATTAGATTTCTTCCATAAATAAAATTTTCCGAGATCATCAAAAGAGGCGAAAGAATAGCAGCATGAGAATTCTACGACGCACAACTCCTACAAGCGAATAGCTACACATGTACAATTACGAGGGTCGGCGGGAGCGGTTGAGAGTGCCAGTCAGAGGGAGAAAGGGACGGGAGGTGCACGCGGAAAAAAAGAGGGAGGGAGAAAGATGAACGAGCGGCAAAAGCGAGCGGAGGGCGACATACGGAGGGGGCGGAACAGAGGACAATAAATGTCAGAACAACGACCTCCCGGTGGATGGCCGGACAGAGTGTCGGCCATCGTGAACAAGATCCTCATCGCGATGCCCGAATTCGAGATTGATGAATCTAGCCTTCACAAAGACATCTACACGTTATATCCCTTACAGATAATAAATTTGGTGTAATTGAAAAAAACCCTGCTGAGAAGGAAATATGAATCCCGAATTTATTACAAGAACTGCAGACGTGGAAATTAAATTGGGAAATTAAATTTTTGTCATTCTAAAAAGCGTTTTAAAAAAAGATATTAAAGTTTCATTAAGGAAAAATCGAACTTTCAGATTTAATCTAATATTGATTCAGAAAATTAGCACAACTAAAAAAAATATCCGCTGAGGAAAATATTAGCTTCAAATTTGTCAATGCAAAATTTGATGCAAAAATTAAACCGAGAATTTTGTATCATTTCAGTTTATAAGTTTAATACCGAATAAAAAATATTGTGAAAAAGATTCTATTAAATTCTGCTAAAATCGAAAAATCGAACATTCAGATGCCAACTAAGAATCCATTCCTCAAGTGGGTGCACTTGTTGAGAAATGCCTCTTGTATATAATACTGCTCCGAGATACGAGAAAAGAATTTGGTGGTGCGTCAACGAGAATTCGCAGAACGATTGCAGGAACGGTTGCGCAGCTCCGCTTCTGCAGTTTCGGGCGCGATATATTTTTCTTGGATTTTCCCGAAGCCGGCAACGCGGAGGAATATGGTGTCGTATGATAAATTTGGTTTATGGCGTCTGCTGCTCTCCTTCTTTCCAGCCCTTCCGAGGGGAACTGGGTCACAGTAAATGTATTTATAGAAAGGGAGTTTCTCCCGAAGGTGGGGATGACTGGCAAGTCATGGAGGTATATTATTGGAGCCTCGTGATAGTAGTCGCGGATCTCTGTGTCTTCTTCAAACAAATCGCCGAGTTGCGCGCGCCTTAAAAAGGTGACTTGGCAGATGGTAAAAGGCTGCTTTAAGAATGACTCTTCTGGTGTTTCTTATGCGAGAGATGGTTGAAATACATTTTTATGATTGTCTACTCTCAGCCGGGAACGTGCGACAATGTAAATACTAATTTAATTAGATCGCTAACAATAAGTAACTGGCGATGTTAATCTTTATACAGTTTGATATAATACACAGAGAGAAACGTTTCTTTGGATTTAGTAAATGTGTTTGTTTGAATTATATTTGTTTGACTAAAAAAAACGTTTATGTATACAAAAC
>VBVR01005068.1:0-12970 GCA_011638315.1 Tetramorium parvispinum | reverse complement strand
AGTCTTTGTTGCAAATGTTCCGAAATAAATTGTGAGCCATTGAGCTTTAGAAAGCACGAGATATTGTCTGTTCGCCGCAAGCACCACAATCATTTAATACTGCATTATAGAATATCTATTTGTGCGCTTTCATCGGTAACTTCTGCGCACGGATTACTTTTAAATATAAAACAATTTAATTCGCGCGCGTGATGATGAAGAGAAATAAGTTGAGGTACGTAATAAATGGAATCTCTACCAAATAATCTAAAAAAATTATATCGTATATTAAAACAGACCGTTTGGTCGATCTTAACCGCCGTAAAAATCCAAACAAAATCATAAAATCGCGTGTTTGTATGGCGCTTATATGCAACGACATTAGCGGGGCCATGCGCGAGTCAAAACATTACACAAAGTTTTTGGGAAGAGGTGGAGAAGACTAATAATCTCGAAATAATGTAAGCATAATAAATGGCCGGGCATTAGCGAAGCGCTCGGCAGCCGGCTCATATTTTCGGTGGCGCTGGGTTTGACGTAACATTACTCCAAAGTGCGTTACATATTACTACCATATATATGTATTTGTATTTTCGCTCGTGTAAGCTACGCAACATATTCTTCCAACAAGTCGCTCTAATATGATATTACATTTTGTTTCCCGTTTTCTTCCGTGACTTCTATTATCAAATATTTTCCAATCACAGATTCGAGATAAACATTAAAGATAAATGTTTATGCAATTTTTTCGGTAAACAACGTACGTACAACTTGATACTCGTATTATATGAAAATTACTAAGATAATTTTTAGTGATGAAATTATCAAGAAAAAAATACTCCTTCGTAGTCGATGCTCAATTTTTAGTCTAAAAATAAGACAGGCTTAATAAAAGAGAATTATTTGATAAACAGAATATGTTGAGTAACTATTCATATCTTTCTAGGTAAAAATGTACTTAGCATAAGACCTACATTAATATAGTGGCATCGAGTTAATCATTGCCAACCATACTTGTGCCTTTCAATGCAGCTTCTTGTGGTGCATCCGTCACATACGGTTACCTTTAAAATTTACTTAATTGTCCATAATTAATGTGCCTGTAATCAGTTAATAATTATGCGCTCTTAACGAATTATACAAGCAGGAAATTATTTCTAGGTGCGCAAGTAATTATGCTAGGAATTTCTACGCCTTAATTGATTCGCGGAACTGCAGAAGCGCTCAGGGTTTATATACCATATCGCGGAATCAAGCACTAAAAATTATTGCTTGGATTGATTACTTCCGGGTGGTTACGAAACACAGATTTTCCTTGCTGCGTCCCCCATTCTCTCTCTCTCTCTCCCCTACATTGTAATCTTTTCATAAAGGAAGTGTGAAAAAAAAAGAGAGCTGTTCAATTCAAAAATGTTCTCATAAATCTTCCTTTACATAACACATAATTTTGATTATTAGATTACTAATACACAATTATATTTATCACTAATGTTTATCAATAAGCTTTGATATAAACCATGACATGATAAAAATAAAATTTTTCCGTCTTATTTCGACTTTTGTTGAAATTATTGTTGAAACGTATTTTATGTAAAAAGAATCATATACTGGACGTAGGAAGAAATAGAGGGTGAGAAAAAGTATAAAAGATAAGGCTTTCTCGTGAAATCGCATTTGCATTACGCACGCGACTTGTTCAGCACGGTCGGAACGGAGGGCAGCCGAAGGAAAATAAGGATGAGGAGAGATGGTGGGAGAGAAAGGGAAGGCACGGCAACGCGGGGCACGCAGTCAACGACTACAGAGAGACTATCCGAGGTGCTGGTTGACAGCAACAAATGCCTCGGTGCAGGCAAGACGGGGAGCTCGCGCCCGGGACGCCGGTTGCAGGACCGGCTTGAGATATTACCAGGCAGATGCGGTCGCGCGCTGATCAAAGAAACGCTCCTCACTGAGAGAGATTAAATGGATGCTGGTGCGCGCCGGCAACCACCGCACTGTGGCTACAAATAATAAGTCGGAGAAGAAGAAGAAGAAGAAGGAGGACTGCGCCGCGCCGCGCACCGCTCGCTCGCTCGCGCGCGCGGGGCTCAGCGCTCAGCTCGGCGCGCTCGGCTCGGCCGGGCCCTAACTCGGGCTTGATGCATTCCCATCTTGCGGAGCGTTGCTCCTGTTGCCGGCTCCTCGGCTACAGTAACTCTCTCACCCACGTCACGTCATAACATCATTACGCTCGCGATTGGTCATGAACGAATGATTCCCGCATTATTCCAGCGTCGCGCGACATGTTACGAGACAGGCCAATGTATCTCGCCAAGAGACGCCGGATTTCAAAGGCACGTGTAAGTCGCGAGTTCTTACATATTCTCGCAATACCTCATCCCCGGGAGGAAGCTTGAGGTTACCAGGCAAATACATAAGGCGTATACGTTTGCTTCTAGCCTAGTGCGACGTGTAATCATTTCTCACGTTAAAGACGTCGATTTCGTATGAGCTTGTATTAACGTTTATTATCATGCCCCCTTGGAATGTCTTCGATTTCCGAAACGGGATCCTCCGGGAGACGCGATTCTGATCGATTTGAGAGTGAAGCGCGCGTGGGCGCAATTCGATCGCCGTGATCGAATTGAAACACGACTCGGGAATACCTTCGTTAGCCGAAGCTATATTCTCCCGCTTAAAATTCAATTAATTTGGCGGCGATGATTATCTAGTAGAATAATGAGAGTGCATCTCAACAAGTGTTATCACCGTCGGATCTCCCTGGCATCCCCCTTATTTAAGAGATAACGATGGCTGTTCGCTACAGTCACTCTCCTTGAATGGTGTTGTCATTCGTCGCTTACTCCCTACCGTTGTCTGAGTTTCTAGAGGGTCTCTAGATGCCAAGTAAACTAGCCAATGAGAGACCCTCGTGGTACTTCTCGCTTTCTTCCTCCTACACCGCTATTTCTCCTACACCACGCCACGTCTCTTTCTCCTTCCTCCCCCTTTCTCTCTCTCTTTCTCTCTCTCTCTCTCTCTCTCTCTCTCTCTCTCTCTCTCTCTCTCTACCTCTCTCTTTCGTACCACGCGCTGGATTTCTCGCGTTGAGATATGACTGCCACATTATCACCTGATTATGTTATCACTTTGCATCGCCCGTTCTTTTACCGCACCGGCTGAGAGTGTACCGTCCATCACGACCGTAAGGATCTGCTGCTTGTAAACGTAGATCAGAACACAGTTTTTAATATCTGAAGAATATTAATTATATTACGCTTTATACTTCACCAACCCGCCGTTCCATTCCGTATCCAAGGGCAACGCTGATTTATAATAATAACTCTATTACCAGCTACACGTATCCGATAAAACAATAGAGCTCAATCAAATGAAATTGCCGTGACCAGGCGGGGCCACGGCGGGCAAATTTCTCATCGCCATAATATTATTCCGTCCGATCTTTCGCTTTATTCGTCATTATTAAAATTCGCGAAATTTAACACTTTGAACGCGACGAATATTCCGGAGGTATAACGGCGGAATAAGCATAGGCGGTAACTGGATCCGGTATAGTGTCGGGCAGACAGTTCAGGCGGGCCTGGATACCGCTGCGGGACCATCAGGTCGCCCACAGCTCATCGCCGAGCGATCACATCTCATCGCCTCGCACCATCGCGGACTATTACAAACAGAGCTCCCTTTTGCACCTCGCCCTCTCGCTCCGCTCCGTACCCAATTCCGTGCCGTGTGCCCTCTTTCTCCGTCGCACTCCGACTTGTTCGAGGTCCGTGTTTCAACCCCATCGCGATTCCACCTCCGGTCCGACGTATCACTGGCGCTCTATCAACATATCCGACCGCTTAGCACCTACTTCCCAGGAGTGCGATACCGCTCGTAACTCATTTGAATTACACATTTCCCTCAGTCCTGCGAAATAATACGTACGAGGATCCGCGAGAATGCAAATGGTATCAGCCCGCGCTGAACTGAACTGAGCCGCGCTCTCGTCCCACTTGTAATCACCGATCGTGAATCCGCGCAATTTTAACCGGGCCCAAGCGAGCGCGGCGACGATACCGCACACGTTTGAATTTCATCCGGCTCTACGTGAGAATCGCGCGATATTTGACAAGCTGTGATTAAGTTAAAATTGAATCGACGTTGAATCTTTTACATTGATTCCTTCAAAATTAATGCGTTAATGTGCTTTTACATTCCGCTTCTAGTAATATACATCTGACAGAGATTTCGCTAATTGCGATATAAATGACGAAACATTTTCCAAATACATTAATTACTTAAAATTTTTTAATACTCAGCAAGTAAATTTATACATTTTTACTGTTATACTAAAATAAAAGTTGTCTGTGTATAATTACGACTTGATTTTTTATACGAAGAAATTTGTGCAATTGGAAATATTGTTACTTTGCAGCATTATGTTATGATTGTGACAGGATACACCTGGATGGAAGATACAGTGATGTAGAAACTCCAAGAACATTACGCATTCGGCTAACATGTTCCGCATAGTAGGAGTATTGATCATTAATACAGCAAGTGGAAGCTGGCACATTAGAGATTCTAAGAATCTACGGGGAAACTTTGTACTCCCGAGAGTATCGGTAACGTCGCTCGATCAAGAAACAGAACCGCGAAGGATATGTGAAAAGTGGTTTCTCAAGATTCCGCTGTCTACGGCTCCCTGGCGCCTCACTTTGCTAATCGTGGCCCATTAAAACACCCTTTCTTCCGCTCCTGAAACCATGAGTTTACCGCGCCGCCGCTTCCCCGCAAATTTTCTCGCCTTAATCTTGGCTGTAATGTCCTAACTTTCTAAACCTCAAAGACCAGGCGAACTTTCCCGGTTCGCAATAATGGGAGAATCGGACAAGAAAGGTGCTCTCATTTCTTGCAATAGTTCACGGTTATTGGTTCCTCGCTGTATATCTAATCGTTCGGTAATCCTCTTCCAGAATCTTAACTGAAGAGTCTGATAAAAGTCTGATAAAAAATAATATAGATCTCGCAAATACACGGCAATTGAAATAAGATAAACTCGCTTCAGTATGATGTTGATAATGTTGTAAAATATTGATGTCAAATAATTCTCTCTTGTTTAACGGACCTTAATTACAATTGGCAATAACACTGAATTACCATTAAATTTTGTTGTTAAGGTGTTTATCCGAGTCCTTTGGAGAATATTTAAAAACTTGGATCGTTACGAGGAACATTATACATAAAAACTATTGGCGCAGAGTTTCTTCCTTAATTCCAAAGTTTCACATCCAAGAATTTCGGCCATCATCGAGCGGCGTTAAGCCGCATAATTCGATGAAATAAAGGCGAGATCGGCTACGGGAGAAGCTTACTCGCAACGAGGACCAATTTCCGACGGCAAGAATTTCCCTAATTATTATTGACCATTAAAGCGATGAGCGTTATTATTTTAACGTCCGTATCTGCCGACCGGCCCCGGCTAATTTGCCTCCGTGAAATCGATTGTGCCGCGTGCGTTTGCACGTTCATAAATAATCAGAGCGTGCTTATGGGATGAAAGATCGGGCAACTACGCTAGCGTCAGACATTATAATAAATTCGCTCTTTCGCGGCTCTCTAACGAATATTAATTAAATGGACGTCAACTGTATCGATTACATGGAAACGAAATTTGATATTTTCTCAATTTTCCTCCAATAAAACAACGGGGATTCACACTATTTCACACAATTCCACGTTAATCCATTACAAAAGATTAAAGCTCCTTTACGCTGTACGTTCTGTCTCTTTCTCTCTCTTTATTTATTTCTTCTTTGCGGCGAATATAGTGAAAGTTATGTGTAGCATAATTTGTTCAAACGTGTATTTCATGGCCAAAAGTGATTAATGATCGCTCTTAACGTACGTTCAATCTAATATGTCGGGCTGTTAACGAACAATCCGATAAATACATACGTACAAAGGCGTCGCATATCGATCGTTATCAAGCGCTCGTGTAATCCTCTACGGCTCTCATTAACCACCCACCGATACACAAATCCGTGACAGCGTTTTACCAGCCACGGGACACGCTGAAACGTTTGATAGCAGTTTCACGCTATGCCCGACAGATGGCCATCGATTAGGACATCGTCGTTTTCAACCCTCTAAGCTGCGGTCCTCCTAACGGACCTTTCCTCTTCTGGCCCGTCCTGTAGCGCGGTCTCTCGCTCTCTCAATTGGACGTGCGCCGGATGAATTACCGACGCGGCGCAAAGACGAGGGGCTAACCTCGTGGCTTCTCATCTAAATAAACATGTACCGCATCACACCCTCTCTATCCTCCCCCCCCCCATGACCATTAGGGAGAAGTGCTTTTTTTTCGATCTGACTTACCTTTACGTCTTCTTATATCTATGTTTGCAGTCTTCGCTTTATACCCGCGTACTTGGCGTAAATGTTAAGACACCGCAATATCGCGCAATGATGTTGCCATACCAAATATGTTTAAGATAACAACAATGTGATGAGGATGATACTATAACGTACCTTTTATGTAAAGAAAAATATCTTTTTTTTTTAAATTGGTCATATCTTTTACGTAAAATCATTAGCTCGGTATTGTAGAGCTCAGGATTATATTCAAGACTAAAATTATAATATTTGGGTTTGACAAATAAGTAGTTGCTAAAGAGTAACAGGTATATTTCGAATTTTATTTATGAACGTCACATTTGGTCTAAAGGTTATTTCAAAGTTAATATACTTATTAGGTATTCCTCGATGTTATCGTATGAAGACCTTCGCGAAGAAAATGTACGCTTCGAAGAATATTTCAGTAAATGTACACGCCAGTTAAAAGCTTGGTCGATATTCTATTTTGTTTTTTTTTTCTTCAAGACAAGACGGGGAAATATTATTTTCTCACACATAAAATATTCAGATAGTCGGTCTCAGACTAGCAGAAGAATACGACGGCGAATTTCTTTGAAGATCCACCGAAAGCCAAAGACTTTAACTCTTCCCCCAAGGCGCTAGACCGCATGATTGCCGTAATTTTGACTCATTACAATTACGCTAATGCCCAGCTATCAATTAGCGGAGGCTAAAGAGGTTCGCATTAAATATAATAGATAATATCGTCGTCGTTGCGAATCGTTCGTTGGTTCGTTCGTTTCTTATGCCCGGGGTCAGCGCCGGGAATTGACGATGATAGTAGCGATGATGATTGCCATGAATTAAGTTTCCACGGTAAATCTTAATAACTAATAATTATACATGTTTACAAGCGGCAGATGTTCTATTTTACAGTAATTAGGAAAGTATTCTTTAAATGTCTGAATCATTAGCTTGTAAAAAGGATACGTGTACTGATATTAATTTTTGTTGTACGTTGAACAAATTAATGTGATATATGTATAATCGATTTTACATATAGATTGACTGTTGGTTGCATTATTCTGTCTGCAACATTTAATTCGAGTAAAATCAGACTTGATATGCCAATTACTTGAAATAAATTGCTTAAATAAATTGCGATAAGGATAAAGAAGAAAGAAAAATATTTTCATTCGCAAACTAATTAAATTAATATTCAATGTTGGGGCGTAAATAACGGAATTCCACGCTGCACAAGCCATTAATTCTCGGTACGTATGAATGACGGGCGAGTATCAGAAGATGTTCTTTTTACCACAGTTGGAAGATAAACGGAGAGAGGGTTCAACGTTTCAAAGCACGTGCTATAATTCCATTCGGGCGAAGATCTCGCCGAGCGTAGCAGCATGCGCGGGGATGAACTTGATTTTCCTTGACTTGCCCGCGTCTTTTTGCGCCTTCGCATGTGCAATCGTGCATCCTTAAATTTTATCTTCCATGATCCATGGGCTTCAACGTTCACCGCGCGTTGTGTCGCTATAAATAGATAAAACAATGGGTGTGTGTCTTTCAAGGCTCGAGTCTCGCGGTCTTGCAATAGTATTGATAAACTTGTCGTTTTAGATGGATATAACGTGTCCAATCATTTATTCGCATAAATGCCCTAAATGACGTTAATTCAGGTACTAAACGTTATTTCTTTGCGTTCTATCATCGACTCATATTTTGATGATTTATAGCCTCGCGTATGTGACGCAATACCCTCTCTTGAACCCATAAGTGCACGTTTAAACGATAAATCTTGGCAGTCAGGGTAGAAGGCCCTTTTCAGGTCTCCAGGTACGGTGCAGATTCGTGTCACTTGCTTATCGATACCTTCTCAAATATATTCTATCGAATGATATTAAATTTATGAAATATGCGAAATTTACAATTCGTTATATTTCCAATCTTGTAACATCCTTGTATCTAACGCTAATAGAAGGAAGAAATTGTATCAGAAGAAAATAAATTATTTAAACTTTTGTATAATAAAGTATTTAAATCACATGTTTCATTATGTGACATATTATTATAATTTATAACACGTTTCTTTTGACATAATTGTTAATTTTATGGTCAGTATCTGTTAATTGCTAATTAGCGTCAATGCGGCAATCAATAATACTGCGATAAATCTCTGGCTTACAACGGAATATAAGTCAAATGTAATAGTTGGATCACTAAAATCATCGCTAAGATTAATCATCGCTCATTAATCAATAAATTGTAAATATATTTCAAATATAGTCTAAATAATAATAATACATTTTTTATTAATTCTGCCTAAGTGTATTTATATATAAGCGATAATACTAAAAATATGACATATGCAAAATTTTTAATTAAATTTTATCAAAATATTCAATTTGCACAAACTGCATTTTATTATAATATTATCATAACATTATATCGTATCTCTTGAATAAATTTAATTTGATCAAATATATGTATATTTGTTCTTGTATGTAGGAAAAAAAGATATCTTCTTATGTTCTTGATTTTATTCAAAAAGACGTATGGTGTCAATCGCACGACATATTTCTCGTCTGGCATTTTCGTTCGATGATGCCGCGATTTGACTTCAAGCATCCTGTGTAGGTAGGTATAGATTTTGTCGGGCAAGATTTCCAGTCAGCTCGAAGTCAGGATTGACGCCAGTCGGAGCGATTTATCAGAATAATGCACACGCCATTACCCTCGTGTCCCCACCTTAACCGAGATCTTGATTTCGCGCGAAGTTCCATGTAAGGCTACGGTTTTCTTTACTTACTCCCTCGTAACTTTCAATCTACGAGCTGCAATATTATTGCAGATCGTCTCTCGCGGCAAAATGTAAAAAATGCGTCTCACATATTTAGGTGGTTTTGCCGAGATCAAGTAGAGAGTAATGTCGCTGTCGTAGTTAAAAAGATTACGATGGCGATAGAAAATACGTAACCGCCGAGATTTACGATACTCGATGATTTATCTCGGATAATTAATTCGGAAATATTTGCGGACCTCGCGGTCACCTCGCATTTTTCCCTGTCTTTTGTTTATATCTTTCAATTCGTTGACGTTCTTGTAATTGACTACTCTAATCGCTATTAATTCAGTCTTAAATATTCACCTTGGTAATTTCATGTAACATTTATTATTGAAGTTTCTCCGATTTGCGACAGATTAAACTCTCTGTGCATGCGTATTGAAATCCGGACGCGGCCAAACGAATAGGGACGTTGTCGTGGACACGGCTACCGTGTATTTGTTTGGTCGTTCCGTCGACCGGATCATATTAATCTACTGCTAATGAGCGGTCCTGATCAGTAGTGGAGATGCATAGGTTTTATCTCCAAGATACAGAAAACGCCCTCATTATGAACCAATTCGGGTCTGCCATGTGGTCGGCCTAATATTTAACGCGTCTCGAATCGTTCCATCACCGTTGATATTTCTCCAATTCGAAGAAGGAGAGAAAGAGAGGATTAGACCGTATTTGTAAACAAGCTTCAAAAGTTAGCTGTAAGTTATGTACCAAAGGCAGTTCCCCGCTAATTGCAAATAATTCAACAAAAATCATAAGTATACCTTTTAATGTACTTTTTGACAAAAATGTAGGTAGTTTACATTCAGTTATCTTAAACTTCAGCTATTTGTGACGGCATAAAAATTAATTAAACGATATATTTACTTCAGAAATATATACACTGAAGGAAAATTCTGGTTAAAAATGGACGAATCAGAAAATCTTGTAGGTTTGATCAAATATTCTGGTTATTATTATAATAGAAATTCTGGTTATTATAGTAGAACTCAGTACTTTATAACTTATAATTACCAGAATTTCCATTGTAATAACCAGGATATTTGATCAAACCTGTAAGATTTTTCTAATTCGTCCATTTTTTAATCAGAATTTTCTTTCAGTGTAGTATTTTAAATTTAAACAATTTTAAATTTTGCACAATTTTATATTAAATCTGTCTATTAATTATATTTTGACTACCATGCCTATCTCATAAAAATATGTACTGAATGTTTATCAATATCATTTTTAATATTATTTCATGAAAAAAACAGTGCATTTTGTCACCGGACGAGTTGAGATTATAGCGATTGATCTCGTTGGACTACAGAATAATTAGTCAATCACTCAGCGCTCGGTTGTTTCGTTAAGATGAGCCACGTTAAGGTCTAGCAAGTCTAACAAGCAATTTCATGGCCGATTCGAATCACCGGCCGATTCTTACCCCCGGTCCCCGTCCTTTCCTCTTTCGTGCGCTTCTTCGTCTCTGTGGGACTTTTACACGTGCCGTACCATTAATCGTTCGATTAAGTCGCCTGATAACTCCCTCTCGAGCTCAAATCTTGTTCGCGTACCACCAGCCGGCGCCATAACTCCCCCTAGTTGTAAGCCGCGTTACGGGCTTTAGAGAAACTGTACAGAGGAAGAGTCCGCGCTGTGTTGGAGGAAACTACGACCGCCTACCTGGAACATTCGAGTCGCGCTTTTTCACACCGCGATTTTTTTTTATCTCCGCAACGCGCGCGCGTCGTAAAATTATTCTCGGGATGAAACACAGGGACACTCAGATAACAGAAAGTATATATTTTTATAAGATTCAGAAAAAAAAGCGTTAAACGTACACGTTTATTAGGTCTCTCGAACGCGGACCTACTGTAGCTCTCAATTACGAGAATTTGAAGATAAGAGACGAGCGGGTTCTCTTCTCCTAGTACAGCTATTATCCGTAGCGTGCACTTCAATGCTGGTAGATATATATCCACAATTTCCCTCAAAGGGTTAATTACGCATATCTGTTCAAGATACTTGAAACAAAGAAGATGAACGCAGATGAGCTTGCGATAAATATAAAAGCAAAATAAAATGTAAACGCATATCTTTTTTTCAGAAAATAATACGATCTATTATTCTCTAAATAATAATAGTAAATATACTTTTCAGGAACGCGCTAAGCATTGCGCTCTCGATAGCTTCGTTTAACATACAACAGATCTCCGAATGTCGTCGGTTGAAAATAGTCCTTCGGAACGGAAGCAACAAATAATCGGTTGGAGGTGTGGATGTAAACTGTGCGCGACGCGCTCGTCATACAAGGGGAAAGAAATAGCAGAAGGAAGAGAACGAGAATGGATGCAAGCGTAGATCGGAAGAGACAGGAAGAGATGGAAATATTCTGGGGAGTGCGTTTAGGAGAGTGTATACGTGGACGCGCCCCATATAATCCCGACGATGCCTCTCTGAGTCGTCTCTCCGCCTTGGATATCATCCTTGATCCGCGTCGAGGAGTCATTTTCATGCTACTACGAATGTCTGTCATTGCGTTTCGTTGCACGTGATTTTCATAAACGTAAGACAGATTTCACAGACGTAAGAAGCTTTCACATTGGACAGATTTATAAGTATAGTTAGTAAGTACGATTAATATTTGTAAAGAATTAGTAAAATGTGATATTTTTACAATATAAAGAAACAAATAAAAATTTTATTAACACATTACAGAGTGGACAAACATATTTAAACATTTTTTAAATTTGTGTCTAAATTCAGAAGCATTTTTTTATTCATAGTACACTTTTTAAAACTATTACTCGAGGAGAAATTTCCAGATTTTAAAAGTTGTAGACAAGAAAAAACTTGTAACGGTACATAAACATTTTCGTAATCGCTAGGCAGTTTATAATCATATGTCCGAATCTGCCGTCTAAAGCAAACCGTATGTCGCACATCGCTACGATTTATTACGTTGACACGTGTCTCTGCCGCATATTTTGTTTCTTCATGGTTCCCTTCTCTTAACGGTGATTAAAATATATATTCGAAGCTAGAACGATTTAGTTTCGCAAGTTCTCGTGAGAATTTTTTTACGTAACATCTACATATATGTTTATGTTCCGAAGGAGCATTTTTTAGAAGAAAAATTAACAAACGATTAATTTTAATCGATTTTCGCATTTTTATACATAATATTATACACAGTGTTATACGTAGCATTTTATTTTGCTTTCGTTGAACTTTAAAAGCCCTCTGATAAAATCCGCAAACAACGTTAAAACCGTTATTCAGATATCACGTTTAATATAAACTTTATGAAATATCCTGTATAAAAAAGGAGGATGCAGCTTTCCATTACTGCTCTATTGGCAACGGGCCGAAAAGGCATAAAAAACGGACATCTAACAACCGACGGTTGAGTAATGGATTATATTCCTTCCTGATCGTAGGTATTAAAAAATGGTAAATGCTCTTAATGACGGCATTAATAATTGTATTCACCAAACCGCCAGTATTGACCTGAAGACACCCATACGTGGCACGCCCGTAGAATACCCTTGTAACGATCTGGTTCGCATTCATCTGGGCGGAGAGATCGTTTGTGAATGAGCGAACATTCAATGGCTGCACTTTTGATCTCGGCGTTATTAATTATCCGCAAGTAGCTGCGAACGTTCGGATCTTTTCCTGCCCATCTGAATTTCGTGAATCATCTAAACTCCCGTCGACTTGACGGGTTCATTGGCATCGACCGATTTCGTAATTTAAACTAGTCCAACGCTTATATATATATATATATATATATATATGCGTGATATACTTTAAAGC
>VBVR01005067.1:0-12971 GCA_011638315.1 Tetramorium parvispinum | reverse complement strand
TATGGAAGCGCATATTTCTTATCAAGAAATATCCTGAGAAAGATG
Organism: Tetramorium parvispinum; assembly: GCA_011638315.1. Lineage (NCBI taxonomy): Eukaryota > Metazoa > Arthropoda > Insecta > Hymenoptera > Formicidae > Tetramorium > Tetramorium parvispinum. The sequence goes on along the minus strand of VBVR01005067.1, from coordinate 12,926 downwards.
CTGTTAGCACCCGTGTAGTCCATCTCGGCGATTTTCAATATAGCCGCAGAGGAGTGTAAAATCGGTATAGAATTCTTCGCGATCACCGACCCGATGATGACGGCCTCTCTGAGCGTGCACGTTCCCGATTCCAAGAGTGGTAGGAGGATTCCCTTCATGAATCCGCCTGGCTTGAACAACGCTTTCCTCAGCGCCTGATACAAGTGAAAATTCAGTCTTTTGTATTCCTCCAAGTCGTCCCTGACGCGCGGTAGCAAGACCAGATTGTAGAACCTCTGGGCCATCTTCTCTTTCAAGTTCGAGGCGAAAATCCTTGTCGCCTGATACATGGCGGCGGCGGACCACTTTGCTGGTTCGGTGATGTACAATATCTGCTCCCAGTTCCGCAAGGTGGGCACGATCTTAAAAGCCTTCGGCAGCTTGCCGCTACGGTACTTCGCCAGGACGTCCCGAACGCCCTCGTACATCGCCTTCACCCGAGGATCCAAATCCTGCAGCTGAACAGTCCCGGCGTCGGAGAACTGCGTCTCGATCTCTGTCTTCTTCTCCGTCAGCTTATCCATTATTATGTCGGCCAGCGTCCTCGTGGGCACTGGGTCCTTCGACATGAACATCCGCAACGCCCGCTCATCGTCCTCATCGATCTCAAAGTTCTCGTAGTAGTAGACATCCTCCACCGGCTCGTCATCGTCGTCGCTGGACCGTTCCTCGTCACTGAAACCGGAGCCGAGTTTCACCGTCGGCTTCTTCGCGCGCTTGGGATCACTCGGGCCAATCTCATCCTCGATCTCCCGCTGCTGCTGCCTGGCTTGCGACAGGATCTTCTTCGCCAGATTTGGTGCTACATACTGGGCAAGAAATCCTCGCATGAATTACAATTCAAATGAAAAATTGTACGAGAAAGTATTTTAAATGCGTTCTTGACAAAGAACTTAATTATCCATGTTTAATTTCAGAGAATGAGACGAAATAAGAGAGCGACAAAGGAAATAGAAAACTAACCTCTTCGACGTCGTCGGCTCGACGCCTGACTTTCTGCCTGTTTTTCACCTTCACCGCTTTCTCGGACTCGATTTCCTCCGCCAAACCTATTTTCTGCTCCTTGCCTTTCGAAACTTTCATTTTCTTCGCTTTACCCATTTTTCATCCAGCGTTTCCTTTATATTTCTAAACGCCAACAAAACCACGTGTGTACAAAACACGTGAAATTGGAGATTTAATACCAATCGATATTTATCGAACAACCTTTAAGCGGATGTTTTCATAAATATAGCCACACAAACTAAATAATTATATTTTTATTGTAAAAATATAAAATAATATCAATTATATATTTTAATATAAAATATTTATATTTATATTAACGTAAAAATATAAAAATATTGATGAGAATTTAACGTCAATCTTACTTCCATCGTTGTAAATTAATTTTATTCTCAATTTAATTTATTTTTTTATTTTTAGAATTAGAACGAGATAAAGAATTACATCGAGATTAAAATTAATCGACATTGATAGAAATGACCATTAGTCAAATTTTGTCCAATAATAAAATCGGCTCTCTCATCTCGTTGGACATTTGGTTTATGTCTCTAGAGTTTCTCATCAACGTATTTTATAACCTATGCTTTCCATTTGCGCGCGAAGACGAGGCAAATGTTGTAACCGCCATAGTTGTGTCTTGAGAGAAGAATCAAGAACATTTTACGAGAATTTCAAGGCAGTTAAAGTTTACTAAAGTATTACTCTGCTACTATTTCAAGTCTACTAAATCTAAAAAATGGCGAATAAAGTGGCAAGAGACTACACCAAAGACAAAGGTACGGTCTTTCACGTTCTCGCAGAACTCTTTTTGGAGAACAGATTGTTCGTGTAACCGGCTTGATATCAATCACTTTTGACAATGTTAATACATTAAAATAACAGTTTTTACGAATATTTACGTTTTAGAACAATTGAAGACCTTCTTCCTGGAATTCGTGGCAATAAACGATAATACGGGAGACAAAACCTTCAAATATAGACAGATGCTTACCAAGATAGCACATAGAGAACAGATTAGCTTCGAGGTCGATTTGGATGATGTGCAGTCGTTTGAGGAGGAATTGGCCATGTCCATCGCTAATAATACACGTCGATATACTAATTTAGTTCTAAATGTATGTTTATATAAAAATTGCAAATATTGAAGATTTAACACGAGAAAATTTGTATTTGTCATCTAGTTATATAAATTTGAATGTCACCAAATCATTGCCAATTGTATAAGTTTATATGTTTTACAATTGCATGCAGAAATTAATTGAATAATTTTTTTTAATATAGTTGGTTCAAGAAATGCTGCCTGATTTTAAAGAAGGAGTTGTTTTGCCTAAAGATCCACTGGACGTATATACTGAGCATCGATTGTTACTGGAAGCGCGTAACAGTGCTCAGGGTGGGCCTCAAAATACTACCAAAACTAATTATGCTCCCGAATTGATGCGCCGTTTGTAAGAAAACTTAATTTAGATTTGGATATTTGTTATGTAGAAATATTCTAAGTTCATAGAAGTATCTATATCTTTTAGTGAAGTCTACTTCAAAGATTTTTCTGATGCAAAAGCACATTCGGTTAGAGATATCAAGGCAGACAAGATTGGGAAATTAGTGACGGTTCGGGGGATTGTTACTAAAGCGACTGAAGTAAAGCCGATGATAGTTGTGGCGACGTATACATGCGACGAGTGCGGTTCGGAAGTGAGCCAGCCGGTAAAAAGCTAATATTGTTTCTCGAATTTTTATACATTTAGTTATATATCAAATAATATACATTATAATTTCTGTAATGTTTAAAATAAAATTTTCTTTATGTAAGGTAATTATAATTATTACAGGTACATTCCATGAGCTTTATGCCAATACGAACGTGCCCAAGCGACGGATGCCGTGTAAATAAATCCGGTGGCAGGTTGTATTTACAGACAAAGGGCTCAAAGTTTGTTAAATTTCAAGAAATAAAATTGCAAGAACATGTAAGTTCACAAATATAATAAATTTAATATTCTCCAATTATTAATGTTTGTATTTTACAGAGCGAGCAAGTCCCGGTTGGTCACATACCACGATCATTGACTATTTTCTGTCGTGGCGAAACAACGAGAACTTGTCTACCCGGGGATCACGTTATTATAACCGGTGTATTCTTACCTTTTTTGAAAACAGGTTTTAATGCTAGAGCAGGACCTGCGCTTTCCAGTGAAACTTACTTGGATGCACATGTAAGAATATATACAATATATCGATTATAAAATTATAATATTTTATTGCAAAGTTTATCTCCTGTTTGATTTTAGAAAGTAGTATGCCTGAATAATGTGGATACTGTAGACGACAGCAATGCAGAATTGACCGATGAAGAACTGAGCTTACTAATGCAAGATGATTTTTATAACAAGTTGGCTTATTCCTTAGCTCCTGAAATTTATGGACTTGAAGATGTAAAAAAAGCATTGCTCCTGCTTCTCGTTGGGGGAACGGACAAAAAGAAAGGCGATATTAAAATTCGAGGTAAAAATATTACTTCTTGATTTAAGATCCAGCATTTACGTATCTATCTCTACTTTAATAATATTAAAATACTAATAGATCAAAATAATTTTATACTTTTGCTTTTAGGCAATATTAATATCTGTTTGATGGGAGATCCCGGTGTGGCAAAATCGCAATTATTATCATATATTACGCGATTGGCTCCAAGATCGCAATACACCACAGGACGAGGATCATCTGGGGTGGGTTTAACCGCTGCGATCATGAAGGATCCTTTAACGGGCCAAATGGTGCTCGAAGGTGGAGCTTTAGTATTAGCGGATCAAGGAGTATGTTGCATTGATGAATTTGATAAAATGGCAGACGCAGATAGAACGGCGATACATGAAGTGATGGAGCAACAGACTATATCTATTGCCAAAGCTGGCATAATGGCTCGTTTGAACGCCAGAGTCTCAATATTAGCCGCCGCCAATCCGGCATACGGCAGATATAATCCGCAGAGAACGGTCGAGCAGAATATACAATTGCCTGCCGCGTTGCTGTCGCGATTTGATTTGTTGTGGCTTATTCAAGATCGCGCAGATCGGAGTAATGATTTGAAGTAAGTTTATAATATTAACAATATTCGCATATTATTTTTAATATTAATCTCATTTTTTTCCAGTCTTATATCTAATTAAACAATTGTTTTTAATTTTATATTTTATGATATGTGTATGCTGATAACGAATGCAAGTATTCTTTTGTAGACTCGCGCAACACATCACATATGTTCACCAGCACTGCTCACAACCTCCGACGGAGACGGAAGCTATAGATATGAAATTGATAAGAAAATATATAAAACTGTGTAAGACGAAAGAACCTGTTGTATCTGAAGAATTAACGGAATATATAGTAGGTATGTATATACACCCAATTCATGTGTGTACTATAATTTTAATATATTTTAATATATATATTAGAAAATATAGAATATTATATCTTGTGTATATGTATTAAATTAAATTTATTTAGCAACTATATAATTATATTTAAAAATTTATTTTTTCAGATTCTTATGTAGAAATGCGAAGAGAAGCACGCAACAGTCATGACAAAACGTTTACTTCCGCCCGTAATTTATTGGGTATCCTCCGATTGTCGACGGCATTAGCACGATTGCGGTTATCGAACGTGGTTGATAAAGACGATATAGCAGAAGCAAACAGATTAGTAGAGATGTCCAAACATTCGATCAATTACTCCGAACAACGCACGTATAACGCGCAACAAGATCCGACTAATAGAATTTTCCAATTAATACGAGAACTTGCTGGCGATAAAAAAACTGTCAAAGTATCAGATATTCTAGAGCGATGTACGAGCAAAGGTTTCAAACCCGATCCAGTGTATAAATGCATCGAGGAATACGAAGCGTTGAACGTGTGGCAGGTTAATCAGACCAGAAGATTAATCACTTTTATTTAATTTTTAGCTTGACAATATTTACTCCAAAAACTAATATTTTTATGTCTTGAAAGGCATTTTATATTTTTATAATGAAAGATTAGCAATATTCATTTGAGTATCATTTATTTCATAACCTATTTCAGTATAATTTATTTTATAATATTAAATAATATAAATAAATTAAATCACGTAATTGAAAGCGGTCCAATTAAGAATGAAGATAGTGAAACTAACGTTTATCTACTCTAATGATTTTTTTAGAATTTAGGTTTTCAACATCTTGATGACATAAAATTCTGAAAATTTTGAAATTTTATTTTTTAGAATTTTAAATAATGGAACCTTCTTACCAATTATTTAATACTCTGACAGTTTTCGAGTTTTATGATTTTTATGTTAGAAATCTTCCAGCTTGAAACACTAGGAATTACGATATTTAGAATTTTCATTAGTTTAAAGCATAAGAAATATAGAATATAAACATAGACAATAAGACAAGCATGTGTGTGTCGTATTATAGATTATTATGTTTAACAAATTGCAAAATATACATGTTGTGCAAAAAAGTATCTTATGTATATACAGGGTAAATCTTAATGGATGAACCAGCTTTTTATCATGAGAGCTGAGTTACCGACTTTATTATACACACATATTTATAATGACCGTTTGTGTGTACTAAATGCCTTAGTGATGCCTTTGTAATATAAATATGTGTGCATGGTAAAAAGCTGGTTCATCCATCAAGATTCACCCTGTATGTATATAAAATATATACATATGCATATAATATAAAACCTTGCCTATTAATAATTAAAATTTGCAAAATATGAAAAATTAAAATTCTACTCATCGTTTTATCGAGCAATATTGTTCACAGATAAATATGCTATCGTTTAAAAAGCTATTCAACAATCAGTATTTAGGGAGAAAAAGAATTCTTCCTTATCGACCATCGGCAAAGACGTACCATTAAAAATTGACTCGCAAGTTCGCGAAATCGGCTGTAAGAGCGCTGCACCTCGGGCGCTATCTGGCGAGCCCGTTCGAATATCGTCGGGCATATCAGCCAAGCGCTTCAGTCGCATCGAGTCGCCCGTGGGAGGTACTTCGACGCGCGTCCGCCTCGCTCCCATCTCGCGCTCGCGCTCGCGGTGCAGCCGTACGTAGGTACGGTACGGTGTCGGCGGTCGCACGTGTACACATACGCGCACACACACATACGTAACACGCACGCGCGAATACATAAAGGTACATATGTGCGTTTCATGCTGTGATACGAGCCGAGTGGCCGAGCGTGCATGTGCCGGGAGCACCGCTGGATGTACGTGATCGCCTGGACGCGTCGCTGATCGTCTCTGACCTCTCCTCTCTCTCGCTCTCCCTCTTTCTCTTCCCATTTTTATTCTTCTCTCCTCTCCTACCGTCTCTCCTTTACCTTCTCCTCCTCCTCTCCGGCTTCCTTCTCCACGAACGCACCAAATGTTCGCGCCGCACGCCCCGAGTGCCCGCAGCATCGCCGCCGCTCGTTTTCGTCGCCGTCGTCGTGCCGTCTGACGGCGCGTCCGCCGTTCGGCAAACGATCACCACCGCGTTCCGATACGGTGGATGACTCCGCCAGGAACGAATCCGTAAGAGAAGAAGAAGAAGAAGAACAGGAAGGAGCAGAAGGCGCGAGAGTAGAGGCGCCGTCGCGCGAAGCGAAAGAGAGAGACGATTTTTTCACGAGTTCGCTCCGCGAAAACATCCTTTGGTCTCCACGCGTACGGATTTCCCGGGTTCCCCCTTCAAGCTCTCTTTTTCTCTCTCTCTCTCTTCCCTTCTTACCCCGTTTATCGCGCGTACCCGGGGCCATTTTGCCGAAAATGAAAATAACACCGCGAGCCGCTTTTCGCGGCCTACCCGCGTCCACGCTTCTGCTCGCGATCCTCTGGTGCCTCTGCGTGTGCCCGATCGCGCACGCGAGATCGCACCACCTGAAGACGACGTCCAACAACACCGAGATCGCCGTCGACTGCAAGCAGGTCAGGACGTTCTTCGAGTCCAAGAACATCACGCTCGCGCCGGCCGCCGCGGACTCGCCGAGAAGTAAGTGGACCACCTTTCGCGCGATTCGTTCAACAAAAAGACAAAAAAGAAGAAGAAATCATTCGATTGTATTAACTCTTTGAAGACCGGCTTCTTTTCGTCAAGAGGAAGAATTTTATTTCATTAAATTTTAAAGAATATGTATTATATGGTTTCAAATATTTTTTAAAAATAAAATTGAAAAGTTTAGTAAATGTTCTGGCTCTTTAAAGAGTCACGGATTTCAAAGAGTTAATTTTCTATATATTAAATGCAGCCGTCGGGGAGAATCGTCTTTCCGCGCACGCGGGCGGACGGTAACGTCAAAATCAGGTGATTCTGACATTTCTGTCAGACGGACGCGCCGAGCATCGCGCTGAGAAAACGAAAGAAACTTTTCTAGCGAGACGAGTGCATTCGAGCATATTTATTATATCGAATTTGATTGAATAAGAGGATATTCTCTTTATTAAGATAATTTATATAATTTATAGTATACATTCATATATAAATATATTGGGTCATCCAATAAATAATGTACGAAATGTAAATCATGTACAAAAAGGAATCTAATTTATTCTTTAACTCAAGACCGTCGCAAGGAAATTAAAAATTTTTTAAATTTAAAATTAAAGCTGGAAGAAGTTATAAATAATAATGAGAAATGTATTTTGGATTAAAATTAAAGTGCCAGTTGTTTTATTGCAAAAATATAAATATAAATTTAAAAACTACGTTACTTGTATATGAATGACCCGATAATAAATGAATATATACGATAGTTATATATATATATATATATTGATAAGATAAGTATATATATGATAATGAGGATCGTTCAGTTAAATTTAATTCATTTAGCCAATAGATGTTTTTGCCGGAATGAAAATTAACCGCGCGAGTCTCGCTCATTTTTGTAAGTAATTTCTTTTCTCAGTGCTGGGATGTTGAATTTATATCTTGAAAGCGTCGGTGCTCGCTTCAAGCTGGAACGTTTCTAACAGCTCGCGACAACTTCAAGTATTAGCGTAGTAATTTCCACTAATTGGATAATAATTGCTAGTAGTGCCTGTAATATTCGCCGGCATTGATAGTTGCCGACATCAACGCACTATCGTATTAATGCTAATAACATTCACGGCTATTTTAAGGGATTATCAAAACTGTTGATGTTACACGCAATTAATATTCGATATTTGATATCATTAATATTAATATTGTTATCACATTCAATATTCCTCCACAATCGATAGTTGACGTTGGAAGGTATGATTTCTGCGCGCATAAATTTGCACGCGTTTCGCATGCAAATTATCCTATTCTTCCTCTTAAACGTGCGAGTTTGCACATTTACGGGGATCAAGAATCGAAAGATTGACACTCAGTGTTACTCAGATAAACAAGCACTGCCTCGATAATTGTGGGAAATAATTTCAAAAACGTAGTAGTTATTAATTTAAAAAATACATTGTTTATTAAATATCCTGCACTGTTAAAAATCAAAGGATCAAATTTAAACCAATTTCTTGAATTAAAGTAAATGACTCTGTTATTTTTATTGTGTATATCGAAATTATTATTTTAATACAAAACACGTAGTTAACAGATTGCTATTTAACTTTATTATTTTAATTAAATTAATGTTGATTTAATAAGTGAGAACAGTGTAACCATCTAAGAGATGATTTAAGAGATAATTTAAATTGAGTTATATAATTTAACATTATGAATTTAACAGTGTAAGGAAAAAATACTACTGCAATTGATGTAATTTGAAAAGAAATTTTATTCCGCGGAATTTGATCGAATGAACTCAATACTCGTCGCGATACCACGGCCGCAAGTTTCGTTCGTCGATCTGATTTCTTTACCCCTGAAGGTGCGGGATTTCATGTAGAATTTATTATAAAAGCTCCGCGGGAATTGAGATTGCAAATATTTACGTAATTGAATTCGGATACTTTGAATAAATTTGAATGCTTGGATCTGATATTTACGTAATTGAATTCGGATACTTTGAATAAATTTGAATGCTTGGATCTGCCGAAGATCGCCGTCATATCGATTCCGCGTGGCTGACTCTCCGAGGCAGACGGTGATTTGGCAAGAGGGAAATTTGCGTACAACGCGATCCACCAGTGTTAAAAATTAAATCTGTTCGCCGTATCGCTCGTGTCGCGCTTTGTTTCTTTTTTTTTCTAGCGATTCTTCACCATCCACTGTCCATCATTCGCTTCCTTGTTTATCGTGTAATTTATGATGTTTCTCAGAACTTTGGAATTAATTCTATTGGCTAATACGACTCCAACGCAAGGCACATTGCATAACACGCGTGTCCGCTTCCTTTTTCCATCAATCTCGCGAGTTAGTCGTTTGTGAAACGTCTTAATTTCAACGGCCTAAAAATAAAAGAAACATTGTGAATCTCGATAAGTAACGGTAACATTCTCCCAGAGGGAAAATTAACGTTCTTCAGTAAGTAATTGTACAATTATATATAGATTAACGTCACATAGACGTTACACATATATCTTTGTTTTCCTTATTTTTTTCTTTATTCATTTGTGAGTTGACTCGTATTAGCCTTGCCACCCGACTGAACTGTGTTTATTCTCTCCATTAATATTTTTACTTGCACGAACGACACTCTAAGTATTCCGAATCAATTTATTTCAACAATTGCTAACCGGCCAGTCCCCGGCTCGCTAGAATTTTTACATTTATTTCTATATTCCCTTATTTATACATTCATCTACTTTTCTCTTTACTTTTAAATTCATCTCCGCGTTTAATTATCGATTTCTATATTCATTCGTACTTTTATTTCGCGCTGTACCCGTATATTTTTAAATTCGATGCGGCGTTCGGTCGCGAAACCGGTTCGCTCACAGGCAAAGAGGAATGCACGTCACCGCGCGATTTCGTTCGCGGCGCCGCGTATTTTCTGATCCCGGTCAAAATTATCGCGCGGAAGCGCGTTGTTATTGCCGTATACGCGAATATTAATGTAACGCACTATATGCGCAAGCTCTATTTGATATGCAAATGTAAACGAGCGCTGAATTGGAGTAGCTATCTGAATTTCCCTCTGTGAATTTTGTTTTCTAAATTCCCACGCTTCGGAAAGTCTTTCCGATAAATTTCTGACATTTTCGCGAATAATCCCCCGAGAATTCTCGATAATTATCGAATTCATTTTTGCAATTATATGAAAGAAATTTGATCATTTTGCCGGAGATTGGCAGCTCGCATATCTTTGGATTCTTATTATTCCTTTTATTCATTTGCTGAAATGATTTTCCAAACATAGGAGAAATTCTCCGAATTAGAATTCTCTGCAGTATACATTACTCCATTAATTATATTCTGGAAATAAAGTCGATCTCGCGGAGTGTCATTTGAGTATCAATGTTCCTTTCGGAATATGCGGAATTGTTATTAACGCGCAGTTAATGCCCGATACAGCGGATATCCGTGCGAAATATACGAACGTGAAATTGCGCGTGGAAAGATGAAAACCCCGATTAATTCGATAAAATAAAACTCTGTGTGATAAAACAATTCGATATAATAGAATTACCGTTCGGTCGGATTACAGAGATTCTGCGCGTTCAGGTTCCATTTTACATCGCGAGGAATCCTCTTCAATGGGCCGTGCTTTTCGCGCGCAAGCGGGTCAGATCACCGAACTCTTATATCACGGGCTTATGCAGTTTATGCAATTTAATGCGTCAACTCTCGGGGCCTCCCTCGGTGCCCCAATTCGATTTAACTTGCGGCCGAATGAAAGCCGGGGGAGCCGCTCCGTTAACGGGGGAAGGGGGGCGGGGGCTTTTAATGGGTGACGTTGCGTGCGATAATAAAGCGAAATATTTCTCTTTTCCAGCGACATGCGGTGGCAAGTGCTGCGGCGAAGAGATGGAGGAGCGTCTGAGGCAACAAGCCCGGGCGGACTTCCACAATCTGATCCATCATCACAGTAGAAGTCTACAAGGCCTCCTCGCCACCACCGCCGACGCTCTCAGAGGTAGGATACTCCACCTTTGAGAACTGCATTCTAACGCGTTCGCTGCCCGACTGAATATTTTAGACGGATAGATATATATATATATATATATACTTAATGCAAATAATAACGTGCTCTCAGTTGCGCATTACTTTCTTATGGAAATGCCCGATATCTTTTTTTATGACACTTTATTTTTTATTTAGTCTTCTATTTTTGCCGACGTCTATTGATTCTCGTCGCGTTGGAAGGTCTAAATTATTTTGTTTTCATTTTCCCGCGAGACAATTAACTCTCTCTGTTGAAGACGATTATATAATTTGATTAATTCGAACCACTTTATAATAAGAGACGCGTGGAATTTTTAATATAATTTTAGGATCATAATAATATTTTTAATATGGTTTGAAGTAATTCGAACTTTCACGAAATATCAGGCGAGTCGATGGGCTTTTGGACTTGTACTGCATTATAAAATATAATGTGTATAGTCGACAGCGAGAATGTATTAAAATTTAATAACGCAAATTTTCAACTCCGCAAAAGACTTTTGAGTAAAGTAAAGTGTTCCCAATCTTGCGGTAAATGACTACATTTTTGGATCCTATATACACGTAGCGAATAAATTAACTTTTTAAATTTCCGAAGTTCCGAAGAAAGGACCGCAGTCACTAAATTATTTCGTGAAGGAAATGGGAACACACACGGCCGTGTTAATAATATCGAGTGTGTTCTCCAAAGTACATAAAACTCCATTCTTCCTGTAAAACACCTTCGAGTTGGTCAGTGTAGAGTTTAGCCTTCGTTTCCGGTGTTTTGTCATAAGAATAACAGGGTTTTCAGCGCCCTTCGCCCCTTCAGTGTGTTTGATTTATGGAGATTCCTGGTCGGCGTATCGGCAAAAGTATTCGACAAAAGGGAGGAAGGAGCGCTCTTTCCCTGAAAAGATGCCTCTATCGCTTTCATCGTATCCGTGATTCTTGCACACTGAAAGCCCCGATAATTATCGTGGACGATTTCGAGGCTCCGGCTCTCTTTTTCTCTCTCTCTCTCTCTGCGGGACTCCCTCGAAGGTGAAGAATCGGAGTCGCTCTCCGCGTGCCGCCTTATACGGGGACAAGAAAGCGAACCGCTATCCCTTCTCCCCGATCCTCGTCTCCCATCCTCCCCCTGTCGCTTCGGCCGATCTATCTCCTTAATTCCTGCATCGGCCGCGCGCGTAAGATCGGCCGCGCAAACATGTCACTCCTCATCTCGGGCCGCGCGAGAGAGTGGAATTTGCATACGAGAAATTAACGCGCGATGTCAATCGTGATTCATCTTCATCGTTCTACATTACCCGCCTTTATTGCTTTCAATTACCGCGCGTCATTTTCTTCCTATTGCACGACGCGTCGCTTTTATTTCGCGCGGGACGATGATTTCATCCTCTCTTTTTCGACTTTCTGAGAAACTCTTTTTCTTTTTTTTTTCGGCCGCCTCGCGCGGCGGGGAGCGGCATGCCGTTTCAACATTCGAGCGGATTTCGGGCGCCTTTAGTCATCGCGCGATTACGTGGTCAGTCCGGTATTTATACCGGGGTACACGCGCTAACCGGTACCTGCGCGCGGGCAGAAACGGAAAACGAGGTAAGACAGAGGATGATAGGCGGCGGAGCGTGCGCGGAAACGGGACGCGGAGGCGGCGTGTACGCGAGGCGCGTGTCGTTGCCTCGGTAACGCGGCGTCTAGAATCCAAGCGCAGCCTCCGCTTTCTGCTATTTTCGATACCGCGAAAAAGGCGCTTCCTCTCTCTCTCTCTCTTTCTCCGCGCCTCGAGTGTTTGTATCCTCGCGGACGACGAGTGCGTTCGCGTCGATGTTTTTCGC
>VBVR01005066.1:0-12974 GCA_011638315.1 Tetramorium parvispinum | reverse complement strand
TATATATATATATATATATATACACACACACACATATTTATTGCGAAAATTGTTTTCTTTTTTCTTCCTAATTTTTAAAGGAGAAAATTAGTAATATAATTCTTTACCTTTAAATTTGAAAGAAAGATAAAGAGAGAAATTAATATTAAGAGATACTCTACTTCAATTAAATCTTTTAATTAATTTATGATATGATATTCTTCTCTATTTATCATTTTTCACGCATAACGAGACCATCGTATAAAAATATATTGTACTAAAAAATTATTATATCTTATATTTTAAGTATTTTAGACTTTCTCAAATAATTGTTTTTAACTTCGTAGTATTAATAATTATTTAATAAATTTTTAGAATTAAAACAAATGCTATAAATTTTCGCGACAATGTTATTCCACGATTTCAACATGCAACATTTATCGATATACTTGATCTATATAATCTTAGTCCTTTATTATCAAAGTTCATTACCGCGTAATACATAGAAATCTCAGAAAAATGGTACGTTCAGAAATAAGTATAACTGAAGTGAAGTATAACTCACGTGACTCTCTCCCTCCTCGGATTTACGTTATACTAGCTTGGTGGCATGTGACATTATATGTATTTACGTAGCACGCCGTCACGGAACAGCCCAGTTACCTCCGTGCACGAAGGTTAAAGATCACGAAAACGAGAAAGAGCAAGAATGTCTACGTGGTCTGCGAGTTTATAGATAGAGGACGTACGTCTTCTCTCCATTCTTCGTCCAATTCATCCCCTTTCTGCTCGATGTCCCTTTCTGCTCGCAGAAGATCCTCCTAGCAAACACGGGCTGCCTCTCGCATCGAAGAGACTTTTAAATTCCTCACTATGGAGGGAAGGGCAAGTTACGAGCGAAGAAGTTTAGATCTTGAACAGAATCCACGCATGACACAAGGCAATTCCACGCGAGATTACCTGACTATATTTCGCACTTTGCGCGTTTCGCTCTCCGACGTTATCGTTAATATTGACTAACATCGAAGAGCTTCTCTGCTTGCTCGATACTACTTTTATTACTTTTTTTCTGTTGCGCCAACTATTGAATAGGTTATTGTCGCAAAACTTATGGGACTGAATCTAAGAAGAGAGAGATTATATAATAGGATTAACTGCGACGGGAAATTATAGGCTTTTAAAACTGTTATTAACTTTCTTAACAAGTACTAAACGACGAAAATGTCAGGTACTTCCGTCGTCTTTTTTGAATTTTTGTTCCTCAATTTTTCCGACACGTAAACCGATGCCGAGTTCAAGCAATATAAAGAGGAAACTAAAGTCTTGAAATGAGAATTCCGTTTCAAGCTGCAACAATGAGTGTAGGAGTATTCTTACTAATTACGCAAGCTCTCAAGAATGTCTCGGCTCGTTTCACCATTTTGTTTAGCTCGCGAGCCGACCTCCTCTTTACCTTCTCTTTCACCTGTACGTTTTCTCGCCCGTTAATCCCACTTACCTCCAGGATGAAACTGTTCGAAACCAAGCTAGCAGAAAGATGTTCGAATCTACTGCAATTAGTTAACGGCGAACATTCTATTTTCGGCAAATAGATCATCGAAGCTTTTTTGAAATAAAAAGAGACGCAGGAGATAAAATGAGATACAAGTTGCGTCGATAATTTCACAAAGTTAACTAACTTTGCTGTTAATTATCAATAAGCCATTATTATTACATTTTTATTTCAACTAATATTGTTAATTGTTAAGTTTATAACTCGCGCGTTTCACATAAAGCAGCGATTTCAAAAGCATCGTTTAATTACGTAAAATTATCTCAAAACAAATGTATTCAGTGAATATGGGAAACGGTATTTTCATCTTAATTATCCCAACTATATAATAACGATGATATAGATATTCTCTCTTGACATTTGACGGACTATATAGACTTGGTTGTTTTTGTTTACAATAACGTAGATATATTACCATGGAAATATAAATTTAAAAAATCGAATACGCATAATGTAATATAGCAGTTTAAGTAAATGACTATTATTTCTGTCTGTAAGTAGCCCGAATACGATGCACGAGTTACATTTGCATTGGACGTTACAGCGGAATTTTTAATCGGCTGGCATGTCCTCGCCATCCATTCCGGCCATAAGAGCATCTATATTCATCTTCGTCAATGTCGTTGCACACATGAGATGCACGCCGCGCATGCATAGCAAACGTATGAATTTATGAATATTCGTCAATTCCAGATACGGGAGGGTGACCGTCGTTCCAACAAAATTTATTCCACTCGTCAAACTATTGCGACATACTGGAGAATTTGTTATCAAGCACCGCGACATGAATCTTTAACAAATTTTATAAAGTCCGATCTTTGTGACAAATTCTACATAGAAAAAGAAACTCGAAATGAAAAATGAAATTGGACAAGTATAATCTTATCAGAGTACAATTACTTCGCGCAATAATTTTAAAACCAAACATTTTAAAATTAAATAATGTCATTAAGAGAAATATGTAAATCATCCTGAGATGATTGATTACAAAACTTGAAACCGAAGAAAGTTTTTAAGCAGACTAACAAACAAAATAGTTAACGCTAAGCGACTACTTTGTCGCGGTGCGTTAATTCCGTTAAAATGAGAAAACTTTAAGTGGTTTTGTTAGAGACTGATATATCCACCTCGAGAAAGACAATCGGAACCTCGTTTCCATTGTACGCATTTGCACACCGAGTTTCACCCTTTTCTCACCATATAAATAACACACAATTGTTCCCGCACTTCATATATGTATATGTATCCACAAAAACCCTCATTCGAAAAACCGCACATAAATTAATTTTAACAAAAATAGAAAATACATTATCCAAACAACGTTCTTGCATTATGTATAATTAAAAATAAATTTTAATTAACGTCCAAGTTTTCAGAGAGGATAACAGTATTCGGGAAAATTACGGGCAAATAATTTTACGAGATTCACCAAACAAATGAGTGATTTTAATCACACTAGCGCGATAATGTAATCGCGCATTGATCGCGCGAGTTCGTTGTGAATCCTAAATAAGCTCTGAATCGGTAATATTCATTTTCGACGCTTGCATTTGTGTGAGTGCACTCGCAATTGCATTAGTTCAGCGTCGTTACATGGATACTTCATCCTTGAAATCCAAACAAGTCTAAATCCACATAACATTTGCTTGCTAACATCAAGGAAAAATCTTTGAATTGCAGTAGACGAGTATGAAAAATTTATTTTAATTCCGAGAGCAGACTTGTGCTCAACATAAAAATTCAAGTGCTCACTATTGCTAAAAATACACTCGAACAAATATGAGTTATCTTCTCTCGCTTTTGTGTATTTGCGTGTATTAATCCGTCTACGAGCGTCATCTTATCTGAATCTTTCCAATCAAGCTCTGATTACGTAAAGGTTCTGGTATTAATTTAAGCGTGAAGATACAGATGCGCATTTCTGCGGAGAGCCGGAAACAAGTGCGACTTCATACCCTCTCCCGGAGATAAAGGAGATTTATTTAGGGCAGAATCCGAGAACACGTCGGGGGAATGCGAAGGCGTGCTCGCTCGCCAGAAGATCGGCGATAGGTGCGCTTGATGGATGGAAATTGCTTTGCATATTTTTCCCTCATCCCCGTTCCTCGTGAACGAGTCGCGCGTTACTAGTTTTACAATGTCGAGAAAGACGGAAACAGAAGAGCTGAAATTTGTCGATTTTCTTCGCCTAGCGAATGAGCTTCTAACGCTACCGCAGCGTATGAAAACTGCCTCTTCGATATATCCTTCCCCTCGAAACTTTCGTAAAGCTAACCCGATAAGTCGGTAAAATATACACGATATAAGCTTGCCATTTTGAGAGCAACTTTAGAAATGACGGGAACATTTTATATTATTCAACGTCACAGAGTGTCACAGAACTCGTAAACTTTTCTTAGACCACACGTGGTAAAAGTGGTCTAATATTGTTTAATATTATTAGATTGTTTAATATTATTAGATTGTTTTATATTATTAATTTATGTAAGTACTTATTCACAAGAATTTTACCAAGTACTTGTAAATTAATATTAATTAAATTACGTGCACAAAAACGCTTTGGGGAATTACCAATTCAAATTTTTAATATTTATTAATTTGCTTATTTTCATCGTGAGGTCACGGATTGTCCCGGATTTTATGTGAATTTCAATCAGTAAAAATAAAAATATGGCTTTACGGAACGATACTCTGTAAACTATGTGCCATTAGGCAACATTATTGATTAGATAGCTAGCCTAGTAACGGTTGCGTGCTTTTTGGCAATGTCACCATTACAATATGAAAAAAACTGCAATGTTCTGAACAACAAGATCGTAAACATGAATATCCAGAAAATTATGGCAGCTTCTGTGCGCATAAATTGCCTTATTCTCGTGATACTCTAACATTGTTATTGGATGACTAAGTCACGTTCTAATGTAATCTGTCCCGTTGTTTGTTTCGTTTCTACTTGCATATTCAGATTTTATATAAATAATACAAATTTTACTATTAAATATAAATCAACATACGAACATAGATATAAGCTTTGCATTTTTAAAATCTTACTTTATCTTATATTAGAGTGATAAGTTTAATGAAATGCGATATTGATATTAATAGTCATAAAAATAAATCAGATTATTTGCATTTCTCATCGCCAATCGAGTTAGAATTATTCCGATATCTTCATAAAAGCAAATAACTGCAAGTGGAACACTTACGATCTATATTTTCCTTGACCCTTCTGGTGTAAACCAAAAATGCAGCCCGACGAGGCTGCAATCCGCGCATATTTGCATAATTTAATGGGAGAGATCCTATTCTTTTTAGTTTCCCAGAAATGAGCAAAAATTGATATTCCGGGAAAGTTTGCGCGCAAACATACTCAAATATCGGCAAACTCGATTCTGCGAGCGCGCAGAGCCGTACAACGAGATCATGGTAGAGGCATCATGCGAAGCGGGCGATGAACGACGCGAGGACGAACGAAACGTTAATTCGAGTTACGAAAGCTCAAGGTAGCAACTTTTAAACTGTTTTCAAAGGGCGTTAGTTCTTGCTCCGCGCGCGGTAACTACGCCTTAATTGTCGCGCAGAAAGAAGCCCGAGGCACTCGTTAGAGTTGCAAATGGGCCCGACCGCAAATTATGAGCGCCGATTTCGAGAGCGTTGCTCCAATTGCCCCTAATAACGGAGAGCGCGACAACGGAATTCGGACAAGGATCCCTACATTGTGTTAAAGGAATAGAGAAAAGTGGGATAGAAAATGGTATAACCAAGAGAAAAATTGGGATATTAATCGTCTCGACAAATCGGCCGGAATGAAACTAACAGAGCGGATGATAAGCGCCAATCTTCTTATTAGAGATTCGTAATCCGGCTCAAGGTTTTTTAATTTCTCCTAATCCGCCTTCTTCGGGCTGCCAGCTTTTTTTCGACTCTGACCCATGTCGAAAGATTACCCTCATTGAATGGCGAATAAAACTGCTCTTTCAAAAATGAAACCAGCGCTCTATTCTTTATTCAGATTTTCCAGTTCATACAATCGTTACGATGAGTGATATCGCCAAATAACTTATTCCACGCATTTTTTAATAAAAATGACAAAGGCATTCCATAAAACTAAAAAAAATTCTTTTGAAAATAATTTTCCTACATTATTAAATACGTATAATTAAGTTAATAAGCAAACAATCAGATTAACTTACATGTAAACGTATGTTAAGTGCGTTATATGTCAAAATATTTTATAGAGGGATTTTATATAGAACATAAAGTAACCTTTTTTATACTATTTAAATATATCGCTCCTTCCTTTGTGCTTCCATATATACTTTTTCCAATATCGAAAGAAATTAAGTGAAAAGTCACGCGACCTATTTTCGCGAATGAACAAGACCGTTTTATTAAAAATTCCTTAATATAATAAGCATATTTTAATTTAAATTCACTTTTTTCTATACCATAAGCTTTCTAAATTGAAGCACAAAACTTCATAAAATACCTTTCATGATATCCAATATAAAAATCTCAGCGACTGACCTGCTGCTTCCTCTCGCTAACATAATCATTAAACGCGTCTGCAATACACACACACACACACATGTTAGTTCCCGAAGGATTGTCACTGAAACAGCTTTGTTCTTTTGTCGATAAGACGATCAGCCGTTTAACTTTTAGCCTTTTCTCGGGCAAAGTGTGAAAGAATGTTCCATAGTATCAGCAAAGACGAATTATCTTGTACATACATATATTGTTAAAGAAAATAAAAGAAAAATAGAATTGTAAGCGCATTAATAGTAAAAAATTATAATACATTACATTCTATTGTTAAAATTTGAAACGAATAATTATGTTATATTCTTCATTATTATATCTCTGTTTCTCTTTCTAAATTCAATTTTCTTGTTTACTTGCAAATTGTAATTAATCTCCAAATTAAATAAATAAATAATAATATATCGATAATACAACAGACAATCAGTGTACGATTGTTAACAAACTACAGTGTCGAGGATAGCTAAAATTAGTTACGTAATGGCTCAGAGACTTACCTCGACGTTTAGAAAGCTGCGGATTTCCGTGACGGAAAGAGGAACGGGCGTCACGTTGCGAAGTATCTCATGGAACGAGGCCAAAGCTTTCGAGAAAATTTCAAGACTAAAGCTATTCTCGTTTGTTCTAACTTCTCTGTGTACGCTATTAACGTAGCTATTCCAAAGATCCAAAGACGCGAAAGAAGCTCATTACATTCTGAAAAGCACGTATGAATTGTCATTGGGTCAAATAAATGATTGTTTTACTCTAAATAGGTTACGATTACGTAACAATTTTGAGTGGGGAGAGAAATTGTTTATTTCTGCTTCTTAAATTACTAACTTAAAAATACTCACACATACATCAGCAAGATATCTTTGCATTAGTGAGAGCAATTTCATCCTGCAAATAATAAAAGTAACTTAACATTTTATTATCCGAAAGATTATAATAGACATTTTCAATTCCGATATTCATAAAATTTTTCTCACATGCTAATTAACTTCGGCATTGGTTAACTCTTTTAATGCTAATTTTCTTATTACAATAAGAAAAATCTATAACTGATCTAATACAATTTTATTCTATCTATATTTTAACCTTGTTAATTTAACGTTTCTGTTTCTTTGAAATAAATCTAAAATTGCAACATTCAGTTTTTATATCCTTTACGTTTTGTTCACATTGTATTCGCGTAATGCATTTGCTATAATGAAATGGCATTTGTAAGACGCCACTTGGATTCAGACATCAAAAACGATTTCGATAAAAGAGCTCTCAGTCTTCTCTAAATTCGTCTTCGTTCATTCAATAGTTAAATGCGATTCGACGCCGAAGGGTTCCTTTCGACATTACTAACTAATTCTAGATCTCTAATCGCCGAAAGGCTACTAGGGAATTCTGTGAACGAAACTCAAAGAACAAAGTGGAAATTCTCGCGTGTCGGAGAAGCGGAGAGCGCTCTGAGCGAAGTAAGAATAATGAGAAGGAAACGTACACGATGGACACTGTAATTTCTCTGCAGTAATATAACGGCAGATTATCCGGACTTGAAAAGCTAAACAAATTAGCATTCTCAGAGATATCATTATAATGAGATGTTATAAAATTATTGATGCGTATTTAAATTATAAAATATAATAAAAATAGAAAAAACAATGTTTGAACGTTTTATTTAATATTATTGTGTAGTGACATTAATAGTATTATAAAAAGTGATTCAAAGTTAAACAACTTATTGTATAAATAAAAATTATATACTAATTATAAACAATAAATAAAATTATAAACAAAATGTAAGTAATTAACAAAAGTTTGCTTTTTACTTAAATTTGAATATATTTTCTTTAATTAAGTTTGAATTTTAATAATTAAATTAACTTTTTTAAATATAATTTAACTTATTTCATTTTAAATAGGTACTGAGTATATCAGAAGCACATTAAAGAAATACTTTAGTCTCATTACTCGTTTACGCGATAGAGCTATTAAAATTCAAGAACGTCGCAAACGTTACGCTTGTCACAAGTCTCGAAGAAATCTTGATCTCAAGAAAACTTTGTCGCACAGCAATTCATTATTACGTCGCGATTAATATCTCGTGAACAATTTATTATTATGAGATATTATCTCCTTAAATTTATGTTGATTATCTCTGCTGAATTTTAGTAATATTAATTTTATCTAAAGGTGCAATTGTATAAACGAAAATTAAAAAAAATTTAGCCATTCCATTTCCTTCTTTCTTGCAAAAAAAATAACAAAACTATAACAATGGAGTTAAAGAAAAAAAGAATATATTCGCAGCAAGTAGATTAGTGAAAAATTGTTGATAACATTTGTGAGTTGCCGTAAGAGAACATGTTTTTGCATTATTCCTCCCTCATGTCATCGAATCCAATTTGCTTTGCGACATAGTTGCAACCTGAGGTAAAACTGCTTCAAGGACCTGGTTTCCTTGCCTGTGGCGCTGTTCTTTTTTCTTTTTTTTCCTTTTCCCCTCCATTTTCTCCTTCATACAACCGGTTATACTCTCGGGAGTGAAGAGCGTTTTTCTTGCATTCAACTCGACTTTCCATTCTGTATCTCTATTCGCCGCTTCTGTTCACATCGTTTATTAAATAATACTTACTTCGTCAAATGTCATGAAATACATGTGGATTGAATATCTTAGTCCGATCCCCATTATAAAGAAGAAGCGCTTTTGCGGAATGAAAAGCTATATACTGGTTGAGCCAGGTTTTCAATAAATTTTTAATTCTTGACCTCGACAATAACAGATATTTTCGAACAAATGGAATAATAATTTCGCTTAAATCAGATTTCACGTTTACAGAATTATATCTGCGCCATTACATTTTGAAACTGGCAATGTCTACGAAAGATGTTGAAAAGAAAAATCTCGAGAAAAAACCGTAAAATAAAGTTACCAAAATAGCAAGTTCTCCATACATATTCTCTGTACAAAGAAATTTTCAGTAGCTGAAGAGAGAGAGAGAGAGAGAGAAAGAAAAATCGGGAAAGAAATAATCATTTCTTTAGCATTACTGTTATGTTTCAAAGCGGATAAATGTCCCAGCAATAACAAGCCGACATTGCTTACCTTTGCGATAAGTACGTTTTTTTTCTCTCTGGCATAAACAGTAATGAGAAAAATCGCATACATATTTTACCCGAAACGCGCGATACAAAATTTCGTTTCACTCGCAACTCATAAATTCCGGTTCCATTTTTCGGTGTTAGTATATTTTATGGCGCGCCGCACGGTTGCCACGTTCTACTTTTTTCCGCAGCGGGGTGGCATTTTAAGTGACATTTATCGATCGTAAATCGTGATCGAACGGTAACGGTTTGGACACCGTTACCTTGAACGTTCGATACAATCGATTAACACTTTACGAGAGGGTCGTTGCAAATAACGAGATATCTAACGAGATTCACAACGATGATACCTTTTACGCACAGTCTCATGATATCTCCCTATTATTTGTTCTCGTGAAATATTCATCGCGTGCAATCTCGCCCGACGCCGTGGCTCGATGAGAAAGGAAATTTAAAAGCCGTAGCTCGCTCAACAAGCCGTGAGCGTTTGGATTTTACGCTAAAGCGCTTTCAAGTAAACTGCAACAAGGCATGTTTGATTAACTCATTGACGAGAAATTTGACAGCGCAATTGATCGGACTTTCTGTATCTAGTTGAGTTTGACATTGGAAAATATTGGAAACATACTCACGAAAAGAGTTAAGATGAATAAAAATCACACGCGGATCGAAAGTGTAAAATTATTTTTCAACCAAGCAATGGAAATTTTCATTGTATTTATGTACGCCCACAAAATAGAAATATAATATGAAATTTATTTGGAAATCCAAAAATTGGATACACAATAAAATATTTCAAAATTTTTAATATAATCCATCCATTATTTTTTTTGAGCAGCTTTATCCGCTTTTTACTAAATCCTATCATTTAATATAACTAAAATTCCGGATAAACTGAAATTGTCCTTCGTTGTAATAATAAAAAATTGCACTAGTAATATTGTTAAATCAAGTTGTTGAAATATGACGATTAAGATATTACAGTTCTCGCTATAATAACCAGTACAATATTCAATTAGAAATTTAATGTATGTTTAGCATGAGAAAAACAGACTATATTTAACAAATATTCCGATATTACATATAGTTAATTAAAGGGGAGATCTCAAGCAGTTCACTTCAAATTTTTATTAAATTTATTATGTCTTTCCTTATTTAGATTATGTTTTACCTTATTTTCCTAATTATATGCTTATAAAATATTAAAATATCATGTACACTGAAATATACATGAAATATAAAATTCAATATATAATAACTATAATTACAAACGTCCGTTTAAATAATACCTAAACTATGACTCAGAGAGTTAGAATCAATAGAGTTATAATCAACAATAATAATTAATGTTAATAATTAATGAAGTATTAATTATTGATGTATGTGATAATATGGGAATATTATTCTTTTCCACTTTTTCAAAATGAAAAATTTTCTATAGTAAACTGAATGTAGTAATATATTCACTCATTTCTCCAACCAATCGATATTAAGGAGTAGGAAACGGTGCCAAATATGGACAAAGACCGGAGCGAATGGGAAATAGTCTGACGTTTCGCCCGGCAACAATCCAACTTGTCAATCTTTTCCCTCCTCCCACTTTTCCTTCGTTTACCTTTGCTTCACGCCTGCTGAACGCGATAGGGATAGCTTAACTCTTATTTATCGTGGCGCATTAATCGCGTGCCCAAAGCGCCCCTCTCTCTCTCTCTCTCCTTCTCTTGTGTTTCTTATTAAAGTACAGCGGCGTCGAAAATCACATTGGAATCCGTTGCGCAAAGCCGACCAGGCATACTCCGGGTATCCTTCCTCTAGGGCGAATCAGCTGACACGGGGAGCCTGAGAAAATAAAGAGACTGAAACGACAAGGCCAGGGACGGATTCTTTCAAATCTGAAGCTTAACCGTTTACATGAAATTGGAACGCGAAATGGTCTGCAACTGCCCAATGTTTCAATCCGCCAGTGTGCCAATAACACCCGGACGGAGTCTAACGGACGTCCCGCGTTATCGAATAACGATGCATTATCGACCAGACGCGATAAAAACTAATGCGGATGAAAAACGTGGTAAGTTTTTATCGGTTCGTTTTAAAGGTTCGAGGACGAAGTCTGCGGAAGCTTCTCAGTTACAAACACCCTTTGGACGGCGTCTGCAAACGATTATTCCCACCGAAAGGATTAAGTTACGCTAGCCGTCACACAGATGCGCCCCTGAGGGAAGAGTCTCCGAGGGGTTGGTCGTTCCAGACATTGGCAACGCGGGTGTCTACTCGCGTTGAGAGTCGCGTCTAGTGAGGTATGTACCTAGCGTACTGGAAAGGCGAGTTCATAGAGAGCAAGGCAGAGTTCCAAAGATATATTGCTAGCTCAACAACCTTCTAACAATAATCTATACCTAACTTCTACCGCATCCTCCTGCATTGCCTTCTCCGACGTTGCTTCACCCCATTTCCTCCTCCCCCTCTCTCTTTCTCTCTGTCTCCTCTCTTTTTGCTTGCTGTTGAACTACATAGCCTCAAGCGCTTTCTGTTTCTCTCACTCCTGTACAGGGTGGCTCATTTCCCCCCAGCTTCAACGTAGCTCATGAAATGGTAGAGATACGAACATTTTGTTGAAAGTTGAATACCTCCGCAGAGGGATCGATTAAATCTTTAAGAATGAATTTAAAGAGCGCTGGACTTAAGATACTTCTGTGATAGCATTGAGAAATATTATATATATTTAATATAAATCATTATTACTGACAATTCATGAAATTATATGTATTATTTATAATCTAATTGATCTAAATCTTCATTAATTTCCTCAGGAGAAGTAATTGATTTCAATTACTTCTCCTGAGGATTTAGTGTACGATACAAGATGTAGAACTGCATCTTTAAATATTACTTAAACTTTTTCGTTTTAGCACATACTATTTCATATAACACGGGCCTTAAAATTATTTGACTTTCATTTGAACGGGAAGCAAACCGTTTCCTACGATGTAAGAATAAATACAGATAGATAATTACCACTGAAAATGGAACGAACACCTCGTATATAGGTATGTCGTTTCAAGAACCTTGAAGTTAAACCCTCCAACGAACCGCTCGTAATTTCACTTGCGCCACCCTGGTCCGTGGAAGTGTTTAATGTTACGTAGCTGACAGGACTTTCTTGCCGTTTGTGTCCACAGGCGTATCCCGCTGCCATCAATATGACATAGTATCTCCAACAATAGCTTCACGTTTGAAGATGCTGTTTGCTTTAGCGTGAACACTCATTAACTGGTCCTAACTGATCGTAACTCAGAGTTTTGGCAAATTGGCCAGCATTAAGTATCGATTTACCATTACCAAATTATCGAACGATAATATACTTATGAACAGAGAATATTATACTGGAAAGCACAAAGGATCACGCAACATTATTAAAGCCTATGTTTACATTGAAAGTACAATATTAAGCTAAATAAAAATACATAATACAATCTAATATTAGAAGTATAATAGAAATTTAATAATATTTAAATAAATATATAGAATATATAGCCTTCAATGATAATAAAAAACAGTTACATTGCAATTATAAAAATTGTTATGCAAGCTTTATATCAAATTTCAAGAGCTCATTTGCTGAAAATAAAGATGATCTTTTTCTTGATAAATTTGATACAATCTTTTCAGAGAGATTATCTACTCTCAACTTCGATATTTCTTAATATTAACCATGTAAAAACTTAATTTAAAATTTAACTTAACTTTCGGTTTTTATATTATGTGAAATTTTATTAGGGTATTTTATTAACCTGTTTAAAATCTGTCTCTTATACACATC
>VBVR01005065.1:0-12975 GCA_011638315.1 Tetramorium parvispinum | reverse complement strand
GATTAAATTCATATTATAATATATAATATTTATTTATAGAATAAGAAAAGACTTTTAAAATCGACACAGTATTCCCTTTTAGAGAATTAATATGCGGGCTTTGCTTTTCCTAGTTGCTAGTTGTTAACATGATAAGAGTGCAAAGTGCTCGTAATTAAAAAATTGCCATGCATTTTCGTCACTGCGACGACATTGACGCTGTGTAATGATATCCTCACACGTTCATGGTCGCAAGAATTAGGTCAGAGGCCTGCTGTTGTCAATGAAGCACAGGCCAGATTGAATAAATTGCTCTACTATGTCACGATGAGTCGAGTCGTTTTGTTTATTAACTAGGCTGATCGTAATCTTACATCTGGATGCTTGATAGTCGAACGACTCAATAGCGAAATGTTTAGCTGCAGAGAAAAATTGTCCCAGCTAATTTGTTATATTAAATTATTTAAAATATAATACGTATATATTTTTCTTTTATTTTAATTCTTTAGGACTGCTGGTGGCCGTAACGTGCGAGACTTGTGTCTTACCGGTTTTCATGTTAATGGAAATTTTAGCTGAAGATAATCCTGTTTCTAAAGGAAGGGCTCGTGTGTTGTCCTTAAAAGGCTTGTTACGTGCAATCGAACTTATCATGAATCGATGTGACATATACGCATTACCGGTAAAATTGTCGACCCACTTTGTAAGGTCAATCAATTGCATAATCTTGTGACTTATCTGTACATACGCATTTCTCGAGGAGTTCTTAAATGTATGCTGTGGGTGAAGGTTACCCGGTTGCTCTTGGCCGTATAAGGATCTCTAAGCGCGAAGAGAGCAGTCAGTTTCAAAGAATGTCAGGGCCCCGCGAGTCTTGAAATCTGATGAAAAGAGACGTTATTCTCCATAATATGATAATTTGCTGTTAAATAAAATCATTTTTCTATTTCTTTAAAATGGAAATCAAATATTTTTAGGTCTTTTTTTACATACTGATTGTAGTCTTTTTTCATTTTTTTCGGATTGTTTTGATTTCTCAGACTGTGTACCAGAATGTAATCAACTGATTGAATATCATCATTAAATCGAAACTGTTAAAATCCTGATTTAAACCTATTGAGCAATATGTTGAAACATTCTCGGTTTGCGTATAGTATATTTCAATATATTAAAAGGAGGAATAAATGTATGTGTGCATATAAATTTTTCTTACCGATCAAAAGGCAATAATAAAAAAGTATAGTTAGCTATTTCGCTTAATATCTTAAATATAGAAAAAACAATTTTATTTTCTATAAATTATAATTTATCTCACACGGTTTAAAATAATTGTATTTTTGATTGTGTATTCTTTTATTAAAATTAATAATTATTTATCAGATTGTACTTCAGACTTGAATATATTTCATGCTCCGTTGCTAAATGTACTTAATTGCTTATAAAGAACTTTCAAACAAGACGAAGCTTGCTTGCGTCGTTAATCTCTTATGAATTATGTTAGAATGTAAGAAACAGACTTTCGATGCTAGATATATTTAATTTTGTATTTATGAATTATGGAATATCATGAATTATATATACCATAACATTATTACCATAAAATATAGTCTTACTTGCTTGTGTACAATTATGTAATTCAATCAGTATTACAATTCAGTACCAAGTCACGCGAAACTGACTCGATTAGTTAACCGTCGACGATTATTGACACGATCTACGTCAGAATGTGTAAGTGTGTGTACACAAGTTTCTATACGGTCTGGTCATTTAAGAACTTGAATACATATTGGGATATTCATCATGGCAAAACAGAATAACGTCATCTTTAAATTCATTTGTGAATACCGTCTCGCTGAGGTTTTGCACGTTATAAGAAACTGCAGTTTGGCTTTGTATATGAATGAGTAATAAGAAAACGAGCGAGGATCAGAACTCAAGGCAGCAAATGTGCATATATTTTATAATTTTTTTATATATTTCTATTCTCAAAATACGATAGTCTCTTTTTACAAAATATACGTTAAATATATTAATTTGTCCAATTATCAATGTAAAATATATATAAAATTTATCTCGGGAATTTTTGCACACGATTCTGTTTCGATTGTACAAATTCTGGCAAGTATCACGAGAGCCATAGCCACTAATTGAGAAGAATGCAAGGCCGAAACGAGGGGTTCCTGCCGAGGTCACAGTGAGGTCTTCGAAACTCGGTCATCCTGTGCTCTCGATAGTTTACTCACAGTTCCATCACAGTTAACGATATTATGTAGCCAAATTATTCATGCAATCGCTTCAAGTGAGTTTATATCATAGAAAGGCAGATCTTCGAATGAATTATCACGAGTGCATTAAGGATATCCGGCTGTCTCATTCGTCAGCAATTCTTACATTGGAAATCAGTATAACAGCTATCTAAAAGAATATCGTAATATCGATTGCGCAACGCAGAATATTTAGCTTTCTTTATTTGATTTCTGCAATTTATTGCCACTTTTATTGTTCCCGCAATATCTATTTACAATTTTATATGACATAATTTTTCAAGATATACATAATTTCTGATTTTTTTTCCTACTTCAATTATTGATAGAAACTATCTGTCTTTGATAATTTCTTAAGATACGTTTAAATAATTAATACTTTAGAATTGACTTTAATATCAATTTCTTCAGTGAAATCACACGCATATTAATAATAATTGCAAATTTTATTTTTCTGTACGTTTTTCGTCATGTCACTTTAAATTTCTGTTTCGTCCGGTCTGCTTAATTTAAGATTAACTATTAAGTGTTCCTTTTTTCCCTTAAAGGTTGAACTTGGCGGTGTTCAAATAAAGTCGTTATACATATATGGGAGTGGCTGAGTAATCCACTTGGAAGGAAAATGTTTACTTAAGTATACGTATAGCAATAAAGTGTACATGCGAAATATCGATAATTAAAATTGTCTGTAGGCTTTATGTCATCCGATGGGAGTATGACATAAGTAAGGAGTTATGCTGGAATGAGTCACAACGCGAAGAAAGTTTTCTGGATAGGATAAACCTCGCGATCTGCGATACTTCCATAATGTTTTAACATCCATTAAAGTGATTAAAGACTTCCTTTAATAATATCATTTTTTAAGTAAATGTAAACTTATATATTCCTTTAAAGCTTGGCAAAATATACAGATAAAATCAGATGAAAATGTTTATGTATAAATAATAATAAATAATATTTAAAGCGTTATACAAAAGTTTTATATTACATTCACGTATTGATTAATGAAAGTCAATACGCTTGTAAGAAAGAGAAAGAAAAAAGAACGGGGAGGAGGATCAAAGGAATGGACGAAATAAAAATGTGAACGCTTTATCTACTAATTCTGATTCATGTAATGCACTTTCAAAGTATCAAATCGAACGCGATAATGGTTCAATCAGCTGAAATATCTCCCAAATGGTACGAGTACGTTTATGGCGTTCTGTGAATTTATGAGTCGATTTGCTTGACAAGATTAACCAACATTACGCTTTTATTGGCTAATATTTCGAAGACGAGCTATCTTCTCAGCACTAAATGATTAATAATTCGATATACTTATATATTATAAATAGAAAGTATCAGGATATATAATATTAACAATATTTTTTAATTATAATCGATAACAGAATAGATATACAAATCAATTGACTAAATATTTTTTTTATAAAATTTTAATTATAGATTTATTACGATCTTTCGTATGAAAACATTGTCGTCAGATTGTATATTAAAGACTTATTTGCTATTTGCCTAGAAATGCATAAGAATAAAGCGCGTACGTAAGAATTCTTATTCTCTATTATTCGCGCCTAAAACGGAAACCACTTTATTCCACTTCCGGCCGTTAATACAGATATCCTCCTCAGGGATGAAGCATCTCTATTTTTAGAGTACGGATATAATACCACACATTCATCGTACGATATTCGTAGAAAGAACTTCACCATCGACGAATTACGATAAAATTGTATTTTGAAGATTACTACCAAATAAAGTAATAGGTGAAAATTACGTGTATAAAAGAGATAAACAAATTGCAAGGAATATTTATCTAAAAAATAAAGATATTTCTATATTATTTCTCGCAAATAATGATTAAGCAAAAAGCATAAAAAATAGCACTTTGGGATAAATATAATAATATATTAAAAAGGATTGATTTTCGCGATTATGTTATTTAGAGATGCTTATTTCTGCCAATATTTGTAATGCAATACTGTAAAGTCACAGATGTATATACCTGCGATGCAAAATTGCAGTACAGAATGCGCTGAAGTGTTTGCTCCACTCGATAGTAATATTAGCCGCGATATTCAAAGAGTGCTGACAGGAGCTGTGTCACGCCTGCGATAATATTCGCTTTCGTGTCAATAAACGAAAACTTTTTTTAATTCGATCGTTTCTTTCAAAGAAAATATTCGGCCAAGATCGTGGATATTACGAGCTTGGTTAGCTTGGTTGGTGTCAGTCATTATCGTTATTTCTTCGTGTTAATACAGGCTGGCACGTTGAACCTAGTAATTATGAGAAGTGGTCATGGCTCAGAGCTCTTAACTTATAGCACTGATAATTACGTGTCCAACGTTACCTTGGAATCATATTATACGTCTGAGATTAAGAAAAGATTATTATAATTACGAATTTAATTGTAACGTATTTTATAATCAATGTTTACGTGCTCTGTATTAATGATAATTTCTATATATTTTTAACTATTAAAAATAATTGTTGATGACGTAACTTTCACTATTACTATCTTTAGTAATTTTTATTTGAATAATATTTTTTGCTTCCGATATATACAGAGAAATCATTATTTTGCCATATATTTACTGGATCGTATCGCGATTGAAACAGATAACGATTCTTACAAAATTATATTACGTGTTAGCGATCCTTTTTCTAGATAAAAATTATAATAAGAGATCGCAACATTCGTCAATTTTTTTTTAAAGTTAATGGATTTTGAAAAAAAAACGTCAGTCACAAAAACCTGATGAATTTCGTATATGAAATAAAGTTCGTTTTTTCTTCTCGCGAGACTCTCGTACGGCAGTTCAAAACATGCAGCGTCACAGTTAATCTTAATGCATACGTCGCGACGTTCTCAGACAAATGATTTCGTACCGGTGAAGTATAACGAGCTGGCTCGAACTGCATTCCGCAGGCGATAAGCATATCTTGGTTTGTAATGAGTGTGAGCCTCTCCACAAACTTTGCGACGAGTGTCTTTAAGTATTTCAAATCGCAAAATATTCTCACTTTAACAACTTCCTCACTCCCTCATTCAAATGCAATTTATTTACGATTGTAATTAACTGCTAATTATCATTAAATATTTCATAAAGATCTAAAAAATTAATATCTGTTACAAAAAAGACATATTTTGTGGAAATTATATAATTCTTTTATCAAACAAATCAACTGTAGCAAATTCAAATGTAATTTGAATAATTTAATGTAGGGATATTACAACAGTAAGATAGGAGTAGCGTAAGTGTTGCGATAAATTCATGAGCTTATCAGTTTCACAACAGAATTCAGGAAATTGTATTTTAAAGGAAGGAAAACGACTGATAACAATGATTCTCTTCCCACGTATATGGTAGCATTCAATGTATTTCTATCGACAGACATTGATTAAATGCCAAAGCTTCTACTTTTCTTGAGAAAGATTATGTTTTTAGCCTCAGCACTTGAAATATTCAGTACAAGAATATTTTAAGAATAATTCAAGTCTTGAAGAAATTATTAACAAGGCAAAATTTTCCGTATATAAAATATTCTCTTTTATTATTATTAAACATTTAATTTATAAATGAATGGATCAAAGCTAAAATATTAGTGGCTTAAGTCAAAGTTGTAATTTATTTAATGCAACCTAGACATTCGTAATGCATTATTATGCTTTTTCAAAAGTGCATATAAAAATTTTATGCAATATTCAAGTTATTAATTTATTAAATGTAACTCAACAATTTTCTATGAGAATCAGTCACGGAATAAATTTTACGCTTCGCAACGCTACAAAATTAATGCTATAAATTAGCGCACAAATTTTCTGCAATGCCTCTCAAAAGGTAAGAAGCAAGGTAGTCGAACATTAGTCACGCGCGAAGGAAGACGAGAACTATTGGCTCTCGTTGCAGAATAGCGCAATTTCAAGTGCGATATTGTGCACCAAAAATGCACAAGAAGGTACCGTAGAGAGGGAAGGGACGCAGGACGAACGGCCGAAGAAGTATACCATGGCCAGCGGGTTTCACGAGGGACGCTCCCTTCTTCGGCAACTGGGTCTCATTTTAATTCCCCTCGAAAGAAACAACCGCCTAGCAGCTGTTGCCGCTTGCGAAACGCGTGCATCGCCGAACCCTGCGGGATATTTGGTGAGGTGAGAAAAGGTAATCGATTTTGCAATGGGACGAGATAAGAACATGCGCATTTTCGAAATGAATATGTATGCAAATTCAGTCTTTTTCTTAATGACAACGTATTCGTGTTGATGAAACTTGTAAGGAGCTTATAATTAATTAATGTCAATAATAATTAATTAATTGTAGGAACGCCTGACTTTGATTCAATTTTATCGAATTAATTATCCCATTCTGGTTACAGATGTATTGAAAATTCACGACGAGACTATAATTACATTAAATCAAATTACATTTTTAAATTCAAATTATATTTTAATTGCATTGATTTCTTTGATAAAAGAATTATATAATTTCCACAAAATATATTTTTTTTTGTAACAAAGAATTCAGCAAGTTTGATTATTTTTTAGTGTCAAGATATTGAAGTGCATCGAAATGTGAATCCTCCTTTGAATAAAATCGAATTCCGATATTGTACATGTTATTTTCGTTATCATCGAGTTTAGCTCTATGAGACATTTGCATCGAAATCGTATGCAATTATTTATCGCAATTATTCATGTCGAATGCATAATACAAAATTTACGTCAACTACTTTCGCATTCTTAACATTCAAGTACATTTGTAAAGTGGCTAATAGTTTTCCTCGAAATTTTATTCAGTAAGTTATATAATAATGATATTTCCGTGAAATTAATTGCGGTATTTGAACATGTTTCACACCTAAGATAATTTTCTTATGTAAAAGATATAAGTAACATATTCTTTAACTTTATGCAATTATATGTTAAAAGATTGCATTTTTATTGAAATTTTGCAAAATTATTGTTTATATCACAATGATTCAGTTATTTTTTATGACATTGTAATAAATTGCGGTACTTTATTTTCGATGATTTCTCTCAAGAAGGACTTTATAGCCTTATAACCAATTATTTTTCTAAAAACTTTGATTTGTGCTGTATGCTCGAATAGAGATCATTTACTGGACATTTGAATGGACGCGATTTAGGTACCTACATGGGTTTGTGTTGTAAAATTGACTTATGGCTGGCGGGAATCGCTTCGTCTCGGAATCATGAAACCGAGTGAATGTAAAGCGCACGTTTAAACACAGCTGCTGAGATAAACGATATGCCTGCTTGGAACTTAACACAAAGGTTCGCCAGGCCTGGGTACTATGTCGCGAATTTTTGCCAACTGTTGCGTGCGTTTCCTATTTCTCATTTATGTAACGATGCTTGAAAAAACGCGACGCGTGCCAAAACTGCACGATCGAAACGATTTTTTGCACGACGGCAGAATTATATCTCGCGATCGAAAATCCATTAAAATTGCACTAACAAATAACCCTACCTTTCTGTGACTCGCTGATTTTAATGGAACTCAGTATATTTGTAGATTAGCCAAAAATAATAGACATTAATTTTTTTATATCGGCAATGGTGCAACTTTAGGGATGAAAATTACCCCTTATATTCATAAGTACGACTAATTCACTCATTGCATTTAAGCTCGCGGTATTAAAACTATTTCTGAATTTTGGAAATAATAAACGAATTTTCGTCGCTGAAAGCAAATTCAATATAAAAATTATGGAACTCAAAATGACAGATCCACTATATCATATAATTACAACAATTACAACAATCTTATCTCGCTCGTTACTGCACCCAGGAATAATCGACGAGAAGGTGGCGAGAGTCTATTCTTATTTCGCTTTTTGTATTTTTTGTTTCAGTATTCTTTTTATTTTTTTATTTTTTATTGATTTTTTTTTATTTCTTTGCTTATGAACATAAGAGGTAATTTTCACTCTTAAAGTTGCATCATTGTCGATATAAAAAAACATGTGTCTATTATTTTTGGCTAATCTACAATTAGTAATGAGTTTCATTAAAATCGACGAGTCACACAAAGGTAGGATTACTTGTAAGAGGGATAAAACGTGATAAAACGTGAAAAAATTGTTAAAAATCTGAAATAATTCATCGCATATTCTTTAGTGTTTTATTTATTGTTTATGCGAATTTCTCTCTCCGTATATTTATCGGAACACAGTTTAAGTAATGTAACACGAGGTACATAAACGAATGCGGGAATACAAATAATGATAGTCTGCTGATTACTTACTGTCACACTCGCACATTGTGTCGGTATATAGACTCTGTAATTCTTTTTGGAGTCACATGACAAGAAAATTATATTCACGGAAATAGTATAAAGTAGAGCTATAATGCAAAATATTTCCCGTTTTTTACATGTTGTTGACTGGATTTTATGCAGAAGAAATGAAGAAAATTTAACTGAAACAAAATTTTGTTTGTAATGTGCAAGAGGACAAAAAAAAACAAAATGCGACGAAATATAAAGGATAAATAGAATCCCAAATTTTATAATTTTAAGCTGTAATAATTTGCACGATTTAAACTGTTTAATTCTTTAAACATGAGTGAACTCGTCACCAATTAATTACAAGCAACAATTTCAAGCAACAAAAAGTGAATTGACATATTTCCGATCAATAATGTATTAACGAACAATTATGAAAAGTAAAATACAAAATACTATACATTATAGATAGACGAGATTTAATATTTCAGTCAAAAGGCTAAATATCTCTTGGATTTTGCTCCACTAAGACACATAACTATTGATTACTTATAAATCAGCGAGATATGAAAATTATTATTATTTCGTCATTTAAATCACAGAGAGAATAATTATCGTAATTTAAAATATCGCTACATTCAAATCACACTAATTTAGCATAACAATTTTTTACGTTAGTGACGGCGAACGCGAATTCGGTTCTTCGACGTCATCCCTAATCCCTATATCATCCCCCAAACTCTCACTCCCTCCTGCTACCTCGAAATAGGTCACCAAGAACAATCGTATCAGTGAGGGTCTATCGTAATCGACGTGGCGATTTACGATTATTACTTCAACGATGTCCACGTAGCTGTCACTTAAAATTTTATAACGACAATTAGCTTGGTCGAAGGGCGATCTAGCGTCGTATTTATCCCAATTTGTTCCAACCACCCCGGTCAGACGATACCATTCATAGACGCGCGTTCACCAATTCGTGGAAGGGCGCTTGCGCGGAAATGCACCCTCAGTAGGTCGAGTCCACGGGTCCCGCGTCCAAAGCGAGGGTGGGGGACGGTGGAGGGTAGCGAGGGGGTGGTTGTTGACTAGGTCAGGGTGGCAGAAGTGCCAGCGACCGTACGTAAACGCGGGGCGATTCGACGGCGGGTTTTCTCACCTTCCTCTGCGCCTCCGCGGCGAATCCGGACTTGGCAGCTCTGTTACAGGCCATTTTTTAATTTTTTCTCTCCTCCTCGAGGAAGGGGATCGCGCACGCGGGGTGAAAATCCGAGGGTTTAATCAGCCGAACGCGAGGCAGGCACGTTCACTCTGCGGCGGACGCGACTCGACTGGCGAACTGTGCGGGAGCCGGCGACGAGACGACGGCGACGGCAACACGTTCCGCCGGAGTTTCTGCGACGCGCCCGACGATTGGCCGCGCCGAGTATTGAGCTTTCGTCCGGCGGCGCGTCCGCGACACGTGACCTCCGTTCTCCAAACCGCCGACGGAGATGACGTCAGACGGCGAGCGGATACCTGAAGGCGAAGACGAGCGCGGGCCTCCGCTGTTTCGAGCGACGTTTCCACTAATTTGCAAAAAATCTTTAATCGAAAGAGTAAGATAACTAGAAAGGAGAATATCAGAATGTCAGTATGTGTCAAAATTGTGCTGTACGAATAACATTGATATTAGGTATATTATTTTTACTTATTATTTAAACAAGTAAAATCTGTGTTCAGTAAAAGTTATAAAATTAGGAGGGTTTAAATATATATTTGAATAATAAAACATAAAGGTTTGCCTGCATAAAAAAGAGATATAACTTTTTTACTTCTTTTTTAATAATTACATTTTTTTTATATTTATTAAATATATCAAAATATTATTTTTTGAATATTTTTTAATATCTGGTATACTATTTGTTTTTGTATCTTTTTTAAATATCTTAATCTCTTTGCCAAAAATATGTGCTAAATAGCAATTATAAATACTTTATTGGTATAATTTATTTTGTAGATAAACATTTTTAAATAACGCAGAAAAGACTTTGCACTTTCGATGCAGTTTCAAAATTTCTACATTAATAGATCTAACCGAAAAGGGTCTTTGCCTTTTTTCCCTTAAGTAGATTAGAAATGACGTCAGGGTCGGAATTCTGGGAATTAGCCTGATACCATCTGGGAATTCAAAACCTGTAGTTCTCGTGATTGATTTTTGACTCGCTGTTAATTTCATAACTATTATGATCCATTCAGGTATATTAATCTAGTAGACACTTAGTAACAGTAATATAACATCAACGTTATAATTTTCCACTCAACGGTGTTACTGCAATGTATCTCGTGTTATGTATGTATCACAATTATACATTGTTGAGTGGCAAATTATAACGTGTGTGTTGATGTTATATTATTTTTACATTTACTGTTTATCGGATATAAACAAGTAAAGTATTTGTTGAGCAAAAATTATTAAATTTGAAGAAATTAAATATATATTCGAATAATACGTAAACTTTTCCTGCATAAAAATAGATTCAACATTTTTTATTTCCATCTTTTTTAAAGATCATATTTTTAGATTTTATTAATTTCCAAATATAATTTTTAAATTGAACTTTATTCGGTTTTACTTTAAGAAATAAAAATAAAAAATTCGCCTGTGAAATGTGATTTTTATTTAAACTTCGGCGATCTCGATTTTGCTGAACTCTCGCGTCTCCTTCAGTTTCGACTTGGGCTGTGGCTATACGAACGTCGAAGAACGAACGACCTTCTCTGAGGCCTCGTGCAGGCTTCCTACATGGAGCAAAAAAATATTCGCTGGGTCATGGAACCTTCGATGGATATAGGCTATATAGGTTTCTCCGTATGCCCTCACCCGGTCCTCATTGTTGCTGCTCGGCGATGGGAACTCGTTCTGTAAATGAAACTGGTATCACGCTGGCAATTCATGTATACTGAGTATACTGAGTATATTATATGATAAAAAGAGTATTCATTTAAAATTTAGGTAACTATATGTCAGGTGTTATAACGAAATTAATCATACGCAACAGGAACATTTTCTGTGTCATAATCCGCAATTTATAACAATTTGCAAAAGAGATATATTTAAAAAATTGCTTTTCAGTCTAAAAAAGATATTTCGAACATTTGTAAGATGAAAAATGTATATAATGCTGGAAATATAATGGAGAAATGTTAACATTATAAATATAATTTAATAATAATGATATTGTGATATTTTAAATTTTAAGAATTAATTCGCCGATCGGATTTGCTCGGATAAATTAACATTTGTTGCTTGAGTCTTTGCGAAATTTAGGGATGCAGGAATTCGACGGAATGTATTTACCATTTTCGCTTTTCTTAAAGGTTGTACGTTATACTTGCTAACTCCTGCACATTTTACGACCGCGCTCTAGTCTATTTGCATTTCTACCAGCTTCTAAGGACGTTCGGTGCTCCGTGAGAAAAGCAGCGCTGTACCGAGAGGAATGTTAGGAATTTACTTAATAACAACTTCCTCTTGTGTGTATACGTGGCAAAACCAAGAGAAATCTAGGCTCGCTTTCCGATATATCACATATCTTTGCGTTTGCGTTTCTTCTTTTACTCATGTTTTGCTCAAAACGTGCCATTTAATTGCGGTCATCAAATCTGCACACGATACAGAAGAAATAATAGAAGACACAAGTCTTAACTTTTTTAACACAGATAAAACAGATTTAAAAAAATTTTCCTATTCATAAATACTGCATAATCCTGCATATTTGAAATATTATTTTTATTGTAGTTTTAAAATATTAAGTACATTCACATTTTTCATAGGTTTAAAATATTATTTTGATGATTTTCGAATATCTTAAAATGCTCGTTCGCGAAAATTATGAACGAATATTATATATGCTTAATATCCTTTTTAATAAGAATCAATGTCCTTTTCATAAAAACAGGAATATACAATTATTATCTATGTTATATTTATTTAAATTACTGATTATATAAATGTAACTATTATGCTTGGTCGTTTGATTCAATATCGAATAAATGTATACCATATTTGAAATCGATTACGACCGACCTTCGGACAGTATGCACTAAATTCCTGTTTATACCTATTGATACGTATGTCACGTATTGATGACTCAATCGCCTGTATTGGAACTTCAGCGGATATACGAGACATGTCTCGAGATACAGCTTCGGCAGAACGTTCTGTTTTCATTGTGAGATGAAATATTTCTTACAACTTGTTCACAAATAAGTATCAATACATTTCCTTGATTTTTATAGAAGAAAAATATTAGGTATATAATGTTGAAATATTTATAGATTTATACTATGGTGAAAGAATAGCTAAAAAAATCTATAATTGTAATTCCGCGATCAACATAAAATGTTGCGATAATTTTGTTCCTCTCTTAAATCTCTTAAAAAGGATAAAAAGATTTAATATAGAGATTTAATTGTTGCCGCTTTTCTACGATATCTAA
>VBVR01005064.1:0-11670 GCA_011638315.1 Tetramorium parvispinum | reverse complement strand
ATTCATAATGTCTTAAGACGATCTTCGTTAAATAAGATGATCTTCGTTAAGTTGATCTTAAGCATCACCTTAAGAACGGACTATGAATACCGCCCATAGTCAAACTTCATGAGAATATTTTGATTGTAATTGGTTATGGCCTTACGATACGACATACGACTGATTGTAGAACAGGCTTAAAAGCGTACAGCGTAAAAAGCGTAATATAACTAGGCGAAAGCTAATATTCAAATAAGACGTTGTGATTGGTCGGCGCAAGTTACGCTTACGCAAGTTACGTCCGTGTGAAGCCAGCCGCAGGCTTCTCTCTGACATGGCTGCCAATCTGGTTGGTTTTGTGGAGGGGGCTGGATTGCATCCAACATGTCTGAAGCCACATGTACATTGCATGTAAACTGATGCGAACTGATAGATACGTGATTCGCGACAGATCAATCTCGACAGAGATCAGGTTCCAGCTCCGATAGGAGAATAAGGAAGAAGAAGAAGAAGAAGCGACAGATCAAAATGGTAAGCTTCAACGCAAAACCTCGTTACTCAAAAATCTGTTTTTCAAGAATGTTTTTCGATAGGTTAAGTTACTTCATTTATAGAATAACAATGTTATTACAGCCGAAGGGAAAAACGAAGAAGTTTATCGACAAGAAGAATTCTGTTACATTCCACTTGGTTCATCGCTCGCAGAAAGATCCGTTAGTGGCGGATGAAACGGCGCCGCAAAGAGTCCTCGTGCCAGCTGCCGCGGCGCAGGCCGCGAAAACAGAAAAGAAGTCGATTGACAACGAGAAACGCAAGGAGGAGCAGCAGAAGTATGGAATCTACTTTGACGACGATTACGATTATTTGCAACATCTTAAAGACGTCAACACGTTGTCGGTGGAATGGGAACGCGTCGAGAACCCTAACAATTCCAAGTGCGACAAGAGTCCTCCAAAAATCAATCTGCCGTCCTCCGTGTTCGCGTCGAATGTCGAGGAGGAAGTCGGTATGCTCAATAAAGCGGCGCCAGTCACCGGGCCACGATTGGATTACGATCCGGATGTAGTTGCTGCGATGGACGACGATTTTGATTTCAATGATCCTGAAAATCAGTTGGAGGATAATTTCATAGAATTGGCCAATGGAAGCGATAGCGAGGATTCCGATAGAGAATATGGTGAGTTTTTTTAAGCATACAATATCACATTGATCTTTATGTAATTTTGCATCTTTAGAATATGAATTGAACAAACCAGGGAATGAAGATAGTGAATCGGATGTCTCGTCTGACGGTCACATGGATTTATCTGACGAGGAGGCAGATGAAGTATGCAGCTTAAATGGACCTCAATATACTTTCAACGATGAAGAAACTAAATCGAGATTTACAGAATACTCAATGAGTAGCAGCGTAATGAGAAGGAATGAACAACTTACATTGCTGGATGACAAATTTGAAAAGGTTTATATTTTTATGTCTTAAAGAATTGTAGAAATATTGAGTATGTGTTCTTATCTTTTCTGGTTTATCACATAGATGTACGCTGCATACGATGAAAATGAAATTGGTGCTCTAGATTGTGACGAAATAGAAGGATATGTCGGGTACAACTCGGATCTTATTATGCAATATACTGCTGAATTTGAAAAAAAGAAGAAAGAAGATGTAAGTCTAAGTCTAAGTCTAATCTAATGATCTAAGAGTATGATGAAAAATGTATTATTTTCCCTTACATTTGTAGACGGAAAACATCGCGGAACTTATGAAAGACAGAATGAAGATTGTGGAAAAAGAATATTCGGACTCGGAAAACGAACAAGATTTGGAAAAACTTTTCGTTAATCCTCGTGGAAAAGATAAATGGGATTGTGAAAGTATTCTTAGTACATACAGTAACATTTACAATCATCCTAAATTAATTTCAGAACCTTCCAAGGTAAACTATTAAAAATATTTAAGAAATTACGTATATCTAAGAATTATTCTTTCACTAACAAATATTTAAATGTAAATACGTATAATATAGCTATATACTTATTATTAGTCTTATATGTTTATTTATTTTTAATAGCGATCGAAGAAAATTGAAATTGACCGAAAATCTGGTATTCCAAAAAATGTATTAGGCAATACTGGAAAATTAACAGCTGAGACGTTGGCACAATTTAATTTAGAAAATAATGCGCCAAAGGGGCCACAATGTGAGCAATCTGTAGCGGAAAGTAGAAGATCTACCTTAAGCGTTTTAAGTGTAAGACCTAAAGGAGAAACCACCGACGACAGAAGAGAAAGAAAAAAGCTGCTCAAAGAATACAGAAAAGTAATTTTATTAAACATTAATTAAGTAGATTATATTTATTTTATTTTATGTTACGTAATTTCTGACAATTTTAGGAAAGAAGGATAGAGCGGAAAGCGAATACCGAAGCGTTTAAAGAAGAAAAGAAACGCCAAGAGAAGATTCGGATGAACGACAGGGTAAATGTTCGAGGAACTCATATAGTATAAAATTTTCGACCAAAGTATGTAATATACTTTGTGACTGCGTCTTTAGATTGCAGATTTAATAACTTTCACATTGTGTATAAAAGATATGCATTATTGTATATTACAAATGTTATTAAAATAAGTTAAATATATCTATATTATACAAATATTTTATTTAAAAAATAATTTTCTATACATTAAGAATATATATACGTGTATATATATATAATTCGTATATATAAACATACACAATATATACATTGCGTACACAATGTAGTACACTGGAGTAATTTGAATAATGGGGAAAATATAAGGAAATTTATACGACCATACACTCAGACTACAGTATCCTTTTTGTTTCCAACTTCAAATATAAAACATTGCATTTCGTGTTTGTCTTATATTTGTGCAAATTACTTACTATTATTCAATTTTCCCCGCTATTCAAATTATCCCGGTGTACCCTATAATAACACTTTTATATCCTTACCAATTTTCATCGAAACCTTTTAAATCTATTAGTCAAATTTATCTTTAAATTTTGTATTCTTAACTCGAGCGAGAAGCTGAGAGAAAACTTGAAGTGATTCTAGATCTATCGAGTTATCAAACAGCAATCGGATTGGCCAGTGTCGCGATTCGTCGGTCATATGACAAATTCGAAAAAGCGAATCGCGCAAAGTTCATTGTTGCGAGACGTTTTGAAGTTATTGCACAAGCTCCTGAAGGGAGCTCTTAAAATTCGCTCGAACGAATAATTTTGGCGGTTATTTTCCGGCTTTTCGATGAAAAACTTAAAGCGATCGAGTGATACGGAAGGAAGGGGCCACGTGAGCGAGCACGAGACCACGAAACGGAGCGCCGTCGTTTAAGGCGGGGCAGAGGGCGGAAGCTCCAAAGTCATATGATCGATTCGTGACAGAGTCAGCCGTTCTCCACTCGCAAAGATGGCCAGCCAGACGCAGGGTATCCAGCAGCTTCTGGCCGCCGAGAAGCGCGCTGCCGAGAAGGTTTCGGACGCCAGGAAACGTGAGTGCACTCGTCGCCGAACTATTACCGGGGGGAAAAGAAAGAATGTCGCGTGTCGCGCGACGCGGATGCGCCGACCGCGGGATCACGGTCGCGTAACCTTTCGATCGCGACGTTCACTCTTTTCCGTGATCGGTGCGTCGGCCGATGAATTCTTGGGAGTTTTTCTGGACCGGCGATACGCACGGAAAGATCAGTTTTAATTGCACTAGCATGTAACCCGCGAAATTAGACTTGGCAGTGAGAATGGTCTAGGCTAACCTGCTGTGTGCAATCTATGTTACTATTATGTCCTTTTCTATCGTAGATTAACTTTAATTTGGTTTAATTTGCATTTTTTTTCTGATTCTTAGGCCTAAAATAGAAGAAAAAGGAAGTGATTTAAACCGCGATTAAAGTCAATCTACATTTGGACAGTTATATCCATTTCTATCAATGTAGATTAATTTTAATCTCGGTTTAACTTACTTTTTCTTTTTTTCTCTTTCTCTAGTTTCTAGATTATCTTTCTCTAGTTCTAAGAATCAGAGAAAGATAAAAAATAAATTAAACTTAATTTACATCGGTAGAAATGGTCATTTAATGCGTTCATGTTTATGCAAATTTAATCCTCTGTCTGAATGCTTAATTTTGTCTATTTTGTAATCTTTGTCTTTCGAGAAAGTTTCCAAATCTTCTGCAAGGTTTTG
Source organism: Tetramorium parvispinum (assembly GCA_011638315.1). Lineage (NCBI taxonomy): Eukaryota > Metazoa > Arthropoda > Insecta > Hymenoptera > Formicidae > Tetramorium > Tetramorium parvispinum. The sequence continues at coordinate 7,485 of VBVR01005064.1, read as the reverse complement.
CTTTATTACACGCAGACGTTCTGACTTAATGATGAGTTCATAGCGTTGAGGAAATAAGGTTAAGATGAAATTGAATGCGAATGTAATAATATTTTGTGTGATTTAGAAAAAAATTTGGTCTGTATTCATAATCTTTCTCGTACTTTTACAGGTAAAGCGCGTCGTCTGAAGCAGGCCAAAGAGGAAGCTCAGGATGAGATTGAGAAATATCGACAGGAACGAGAAAAGCAGTTCCGCGACTTTGAAGCCAAAGTAAGTAGTATTATCTCCCTTATATTGAAATTTTTGTCATTAGATTTGCATCTCTCAAGTTAATCGATGACAATATTATTTGTAGCACATGGGTTCAAAAGAGGACGTAGCTGCGCGCATCGAGGCAGACACGCGAGTCAAGATAGAAGAAATGAATCAGGCTGTCACCATGCACAAAAGCACGGTAAGTTCGCCGTGTAAGTTTAATCGATTGAATTTAACCACAAGCGTTCCTGAGAAATTACAATATCTATTCTTTGTGTAATTTAGGTCATGCTTAAAATTTTGGACTTGGTGTACGATATCAAGCCAGCACTGCACAATAATTACCGCATTGAGGTCTAAGCCACAAGGATTGCGTCTACTAGCTATAAACATGATACGTCTTACTCTATAAATATACATTAAATATTACTGTTCACCATATCTTAATATGTATTTATCGCTGTTATGTCAATATGATATGTTATATTTTATCGGAGAAAATTGTGTACAATGTAGCTGTAGACAGTAATACTCAAAACTAACTAGAATCTTTTCCCGCAGTTGCTACACGACAATAAATATAAACGTATTGTTACCGCTGAGCTTTTCACCGGCACGTATTCGGACAGTTTGAGAATTGCTGTAATGTAGTTGCATCGTAACAAAGAGAAAAGGACAAAAAAAAAAGTGAATGTATTCAACCGAATACAGTCGACCCGATGTGTCAAGGCCTAGACACATCGGGACGAAGTACGGTTGTTAAGATAGATACAGTTAAAGCGATTTAGGGTGGTGGTAACGAATTGTATGTCGTTCAGTGTACGCCATTAGATGTCATTCCATAATTCTGTCACATCGAGGACGCGCAACGAGACTTTCCCTACAGCCTCTCACGGTTCACGGACACGCTCCCAGTCGACGGTGGACCGCGCGACGATGTAGCAACATTCAAACCTTTTATCTTTCTAATGTTTAAATTTTCTGTTGAACTTGCGAGACGGGCAGCTTTGCCTTACATGTATATCCTTGTCTCTGTGGAGCTGGTTGGTTGTCTGTACAGTATTAGTATTCACAAAATACAAAAAAAAGGAAAAAAACCTCACAAAATGCTATATTTTTCGTTCTTCCAACTGTTATTTTCAGTTAAAACTGAACACATATGCTTAAAAAAACATGAGAGGGGAGATGTCAGTAAGAGGAGAGCTACATTCTCAAGGACGCGTGTTAAATTTACAATGCATATTGTACTAAAGTTTCTGTCGATATACTCCATCTGATTATGTAAGCGTTTCGTTTCCGGCGCGTTGGATAAGGCCTCTTTCCGATGATGTAATTTGCAGATTTAATTAGCGGAATATTTGAGTCGGTAATAACAGAAAAGAGATGATATTTTGGCCGAAATGGAGTTAACAATGAATCCATGCTCTACATGCATCTTTTTCTCTTAAATTTGGAATGAAAACTTATTTTAAGGAACTCCTTCAAAAGGCAAAGTAGCGTAAAATTGATTGAAAAAAGTCATATTGCTTATATTAAAACAATTTTTCAAATATATGATTTTATCACTTGTATTCTTTCTGTTCTAACCGATTCTTGTGAAAAATCATGAAATATTGAGAGATTAGACCTCGATCAATAACCATGTTATCGGTCTTGTCGATTATTGACGACGCGTGAAAATTTAATGCGACAATTTTCCCTCATGATTCGAGCATTTATGCACTGCTTTATAATTCAATTGAAGCTAATTCGTCTTTTGCCACAGTAATCGCATGATTATCAAATCATCAGATCATCAAATTAATTTCAGGCAATCTGGTAAAATCATAAAATCTGTTACATAATATTTTTTATTACTTTACGATCGAAATCAGTGCCTGATCAAACATTTCCTTTATTAAATTAAATTGTCATAAATTATCGAAACCTACAAAAATTCCCATTGAATCCCAGTAAACACAAAGTAACAGTAATATAACATCAACGTTAAAATTTCTTCAACAATATAACTATTGTACACAAGACACGTTACATTGCAGTTATATCATCGAGTGGGAAATTATAACCGTGACGTTACGTTATTGTTACTTTGAAAATAACTGTGTCAGACGAGTGACGAAATTTCGAGCGCATAACATGCGCTCTACTTCTAATTTTATAATCCGAATAACGGCGACGATGAAAAACATTTAAAGTCCAAAGTACAAAATTACAAATAGACTCGCACCCCGAAGCCCGTCGCGAATAATAAGGGTCGTCTACGGCGAGGTGCGAGCGTGAAACAACGGTTCCAAAGTCCACCGCGTGTTCGTATTGTTTACGCGTGGAATCATCAACGCAGCGTACGCCACTGTTGGGGAGTGGGGGGGAGGCGTGCATGCGCGCCCGCGCCGCCGCGCGACGGTGGTGGGGATGATCAGCTGTACTTAGGTGCCCCCACTCGCGCCGTCGGTAGCCGACCGTGCGCGTCCGTGCCGCGTGTGCGTGCGTCCGTGTAACAGTGCCGACGTAGTATCCAGCCGCGTCGCTAGCGCCACTCGATCGAGCGGCCGGAAGGCGATTCGATTTCGCGAACTGACCCGCGGCGGCGACGAGGCGGTTAGTGCGTGTGCCATTCCGCGCCGAGAAATGGAAGCCGACGAGGCGCGTTCGGTCTCCGGTACGCTCGCGAGCACGTTGTCGACATTGTCGCACGTAGTCGTAGTAACGCGCGGGCCCGTAGTCGCGGTGACAGCTGTGCGCGTACGTAGCTTTTGAAGTTTTGTTATGACAAAGAGCGTACCGCCGGCAACGACCGGTCGCCGACCAGCCGCGTATCCGGGGCAAGAGAGACCGTCGTTATCGTCGCCGTTGTCATTGTCACCTTCGCCGTCGCCGTCGTTGTCGTTGTCGTTGTCGTAAAGCGTTGTCGAGCGCGCGCCGCGATAAAAGTGCACGCCGTGAGGTTCTTGTGAGGACGGCAAGTTCACACGGACGGAGATCACAGTTGGACGTCGGGGATTCGAAGGTCGTCGAGAGAGGAGCGATCCCGCGAAGATGTGGTGCCTCGTCAGCCAGGCCAACTCCGTCATCCTCGAGGTGCAGGTCGACCCGAAGGCCATCGGCCAGGAGTGTCTCGAGAAGGTAAGTGGCGCGCTTTTGTTCTCTCGTCAACATCACGTATACATACCTATATAGTGAACATAGCGCCGAAACGTGAACACAGCGCGCGCGGCCAGTCCGTGTTTTCTTGGCTATTTTGCACGTTCGTAAGTCGAGTTTAACGGCAAACAGGCGAATAATTGTAGGTAATTTCCGGCTATTCTCGCCCACGCGCTCTCCCGTGTTTACGCCGTACAATATTCGCGCTGGGCAAATCAAACCCGCCGCTAAACGCAAATATGAAACGGTTATCTTACCGCGCAAGTTATATATCAACAATCCAGATTCCACGCTATATTAACGGGCTCCAAATTTGCTCGGAGATTGTATCCACAGGGAAATATTTGTCCGTTCGTTTGCGTTTGCTTTTTCCGCGTCGATCGTCTCGTGTGATATTGGAACTGACGTCAGTCATTAAAAAATATAAATTATACAATACAATAATAATTGTATTCGCGAGGAAATGTTTGATTTCACACATTCGCTTCATAATTACATATTAATAATTTAGCGCAAATTACATTTGTGAGGAAATATTTAATTTCATGTGTTTGCTTTTTCAAATTGCTTTGAAATTTATTATCGCATATCTTATCAGATCGAATCGTAATATAGTACAACAACGATTTAGGCTGATAAAGTATAATAAATAATTTTATTAGGATTAATAATTAATTTTGATAAAATAATAAGATACATTCTACATTTAATGCAATTTATATTTTTTCTCTGCAAGATAACGCTTAATATATCTCGGGAATAAAAAATCTCCGGAATGTGACAGGACGTGTTATATTAGCAATTCAAGTTCGACCTTATTTCCTTTTTCGGCAGGAAGGAGAATACTATCGTGCAGCACCTAATTACGATTAATCAAAATCTACTGGGTAGAGAGCGCAGTGTGTGAAGTCGAATCCGTTCCCCATTCTTGTCGATCTCTGAATGATTCATCGTACAAATTCCTCTCCTGGAGTACTTCCAGGCGCGATTCGGCACTATTCGCGCTTTGCAGCTCGAGGAGAGTATGTCCTCGCGTTGCGCAATCACGAGACTCGTGATTTTGTATGAAAGCGTACGACAGCGCGATACACAGTGACGACAGAGACAGTTCCCCCCGAATCGCCGCGTCGAAGATCGGGTTAAATGAGATCGCGAGATTTTCGACGCTGGCTCCTTCAACTGGATCGGCATGTAGATTTGTAGATTGTCACTGGCCGACAAGCGTTAAATCCTTCCATGATTTCTGCGAGTTCGCGCTCGAGTGAGCCGCGCTGATAGCGATCCCGATCGCCGGTTTACGGAGGAAAGTTTCGCGCACCGGTGAAGTTTACTTTAGACGCCGCGGGCGTTCTCGGTTTCGATACCAAGAAACTTCTCTCGCTCTCCGTGCGCGAGCGTGCGCGGATGCCTTTTTTTATTCTCTTATACACAGATACAATCTTGAAATAATTCGTGGTTGTTTTTACCGATTTGTACCGGTTGTTCTTTGGCTGTTAATCCGAAAAGCTTTGCGCGATTGCGTTTCCCTGCACAAAAGTGCCTCGTGTTTATCGAGGATGTCGTTGATTTCGTCAGGCTAGGCTCTGTGGTTTCAAGAAACTGGTTTTAAGAAAACTTCAGAAAACGTCCAGTTTATCTATGACTAATATATGGAAATGTGTTAGACCTCGTCGCGTTCTTATCGGAAAAAATGATCCCGTTCAAAGGTCGATCGTAGACATACCCATTCTATGTTTACGGAGATTCGTAACGATAAGCGATAAATTTGCTTAAAAAGTACCTCTTGTGGCGATAGACGACGAAAAACAAACGTTACCTTATCTCGCGTGCGCTGATATTGATTCGTGAAGCTAAACAGCACGCTCGCGCGACACGTTAGGAACAAAATAGGTTTATCATGTAATTAACGACAAAAACAAAATATCATGTAATTTAGCGTCTATTTTTGTACTTTGTGTTTCTGCACATCTATTATCTGCATTCTATATTATCTAACAGGTACTGTAGAGATCTCGATGACGTTTTAGTGAGACGTTTGATTTATTATGAAGACAACCGCGCGACATAGTTCGAGGGGGGGGGGGCGTCTTGTTTTCATCTCTTGAGGCCTTTTAATGGGTTAATGTGTGTTTTGTATTACACGACAGTTACGTACGTATCTTGGCCTAGGTCCTAGCTCTCACGTGCGCAACAGATGTCGCGAAGATATACGGTCGGCGGTGATCTGGAAATCTCGTTTGTCACGGCAGTGTCGTTAGACGGTCCTTCGAATTTCCGAAAGAAGGAAAAGGTTCTTCGAAAATTCTGTTTTCTTTTTTTGTAACCGTACACTGCTAAAAGTCTCCCGTTGCACGAGTCCTTTGTCGAATTTTTGTACTGCGGAATAAACTCGAAGTATACGCGGGAGCGCGGAGTATTTTGGGAAAATGCAAATCTTCAGTTAGCGTGATTGTGTTCTGCATTAGATTTATAAGGGAGTTTTAAAATTTTACCTCGTGAACGAAATTAGATAGTGCTAGCTTGCCCTTCGCTTAAGATCGTCGTATTTCTCTTAACAGAGTCCTCAGAAAAATATTCTTTCTCTTCACGGAATGCGCCCGGTAGAAAAGCGTCATTCGGCAACTCATTTGGTTTCTATTACACACGCCTTATGCTCCGGTCGACTCGCTGCATTATCATTCCTATAAGTTGCGCCCGAGATTGCGGCGGCGGGAAGGAAGAGAGAGAGAGAGAGAGAAAAAGAGAGATGGTAACGGAGAGTATTGGAACGATCGTATTCAATTTATCTCCGACCCGGTGTCACCCCGCGACCATCTCCAGGATTTTTCCCCGAGAATCGATTCTCATTTTTCTTCGTGCGGTCCTATTTAAAAATGAAATATATATATATATATATATACATATATATATAAAAGAGCTGATACGAGAGTTATAAATAACTCGATATCCTTCAAAATCTACAAGTTATTGGCCAAGAAGGTTGCGTGATTAATGTGAAGCAGGAAATCACATTTAGTTTTAAGTATCTGTACGGTTTAATCATTTGTGTCATTTGATTTTTGATCATTCGCATAGTATTTAATATCTAAAGAGATTATAAAATAATTTTATGAATACTCGATATTTATAGAAGATTAAACGTTGACGCATCTTTATTTACGACTTTGTGACATTTGTTTCCCGATACCGTTTCTCAATAATCTGCCCCTGATAAAGTATCAATGCCGTTTCGCACTGAGATATAATTGAACATTATCTCTATTAAGCTGGACCCCCCACCATCGCAAATCAAGTTCGCAATAGGTCAAAAATTTAGTGCTATTTAAGTGCTAATTAAGTGCCCTAGTCCGAATTTTGGTGCTCAAACCGTTTAGCAGGAAATCGCGTCAAAAATGGGGGTATAATTTAGTGCTAATTAAGTGATAATTAAGTGCTCCAAAATAACGATAAAACATTGACAAAATATGACATTTTTTTAAATATACCACTATATACTGAACACGGTATCGTCGCGTTCGACACCAACACTTAAAACATTTGCTGCATGAATATATTCGTTACTAAAATGATTTGGAAAACATATATTATTATAAAAATATTCTCATACCTGAATTTATTGCTAACAGTAAAACTATTACGATAATTAACTTAGACCAGCCGTTGGCACCGAGCACTAAGTTCCATCGCCTGATCGTCTACGAATTAGTTGCTCGCATAATTATAGTATTAAAATAATTCTCAGACATTGTACTTTAAGAAAATATGACGATACGAATTTAGTGTTAGCTGCAAAGTGTCGAAATTAATTATTTAATCCGCGAAGCGCGCGCGCCGCGCTCTAAAGTTCGTTACAGAATTGCCAAAGAATTAGGTGCTCGCGTGATCATGGTCTCAAAATAATCCGGAGACATTGTACTTCAAGAAAATATAACGATCCGAATTTAGTGCTAGCTGCAAAGTGTCGAAATTAATTAATTAATCCGCGAAGCGCGCGCGCCGCGCTCTAAAATTCGTTACAGAATCGCCAAAAAATTAGGTGCTCGCGTGATTATGATGCCAAAATAATTCTTAGACATAGTACTTTTAAAAATTATAACGTTTACAATT
>VBVR01005063.1:0-12981 GCA_011638315.1 Tetramorium parvispinum | reverse complement strand
ATATTTAAGTGTTCATAATTTTGCTAACGTTAATTTTTTTATCTATAATAAATTTGAAAATAATGATTAAACTATAAAGATAATAGCTCCTTTTTGCAAAAACATATTTAATGCATTAAACACGTGAAAAAAATTCTAGAACGTTTACGAAATATTATACTTATATCTCAGTTTGAAATTTTTATTTCAATCATTTATAGAGTCACTATTTGTCATAATATTATATTACAAGTTATGTATCAATTCATGTTATATATCGACCAGTAATGGGAGAACATTAATGATATAAATAATGTTCATTTTCAATAGGGAAGTCTTTATTGTTTTTCATCAAGTAACGTCTTTGCTTCTTTACTCTCTAAAAAAATTGTCGAAAATGTTTTAACGTAAGTCTAAGTCGTCAATGTATTATATCCATACTTTATATTCATTTCTATCAATGCGGATAATTTTAATTTGGATTTTAAGTTGCTTCTTACCTTTTTCTAAAATTCTTAAAACAAGAAAAAGATAAAGAAAGTAAATTGAACTGCGATTAAAGTTAATTTACATTGACAGAAACAGTCTTGGAACAAACATGTCCATCGTGTGAGAGTTGCTTTAAAGAAATCGTGTGAGGGCTCCTTAAGAAACCAGCGCGCGAGGTGAAAGCGCCAATTGCGCGCTCTCATTGTCAGTCACGGCCGAGCCGCGAGCTGTACGGTCGCTTCTCTCGTGGTTCTCTCGTCGAGTTCTCTCGCAGCGTGAAAATCGGCCGGATCTCGCGCGCGAGAAACGGAGTTTTCCTCGCGTGCGCGCGTGTGAGGAAGACTCGTTTCCTCCGCCGCGCGTCGCGCGGAAACGTCGCGCGTTCCGTCGCGGACGCGCGTGCGATCGGCCGCGGATGCGCCTCGCGAGCACTCCCCGAGCTGCGCACCGAGACGAGATGTGGAAATGAGAGAGACGCTGAAGACCCGACGACCCAACACGCAAGGTGAGAGAGAACGAGAGGGGCCCGCTCGCGTCACGCCGCCTTGCCTGCGCACGCTCGCGTTCTTGTAAACACTCGGAGGATTTCGCCAAATTTCGAACGAACGTCCTCCCAAACTGGAGAACACCGGCGGAACTTTCGGTCGCCCTGGAATTTCCCTCATAAGCGTCCTCGATCCGTCGAGCCACCGCGCCACCGAGAAATCGTCATCATAATTAGCCAATTGCGAGTCTTTTAATTGTTTTCTGTGTTCTCCACTTTTCCCAAGTACAATTAAGTGTCGTGTTTTTAATCCAATTCCATTGCAATTGCGCGAGGATTATGGAGAACAATGGCGGAATTTTTCGTGGCATTTCCAAACGTCCTTGATCCATCAATTCGTCGCATCATCGACGAGAAATTATCATCATAATTAGTCAATCGCGTCTTTTAATTATTCTCTATGTTCTCCAATTAGAGATTTTTCCCAAGTTCAATTAAGTGTTGTATCTTTAACTCAATTCTATTGCAATTGCGCGAGTATTATAGGGAACAACAGTAGAATTTTTCATGGAATTTCTCTCAAATATCCTTTATTCATCAATCCATCGCATCGACGAGAAATCGTCATTATAATTAGCCAATAGTGAGTTTTTTTAATTGTTTTCTGTGTTCTCCATTTACAACTTTTCCCAAGTTCAATTAATTGTCGCGTTTTTAGCCCAATTCCATCGCAATTGCACGAGGATTTCGTTGTGGAGAACACTCACGAAACTTTCGGTTGTCAAGGAATTTCTCTCACAAACGTCCTTGATCCGCACCATCGACGAGAAATCGTCATCATAATTGACCAATCGCGAGTCTCCTTGTTCTCCATTCAGAACTTTTCCCAATTTCAATTAATTATCGCGTCTTTAGCCCAATTCCATCACAATCGCACGAGGATTTCGTGATAGCAAACAACCGCAAAACTTTCCGTCGTCATGGAATTTCCCTCACAAACGTCCTTGATCCGTCACACCATCGACGAGAAATCGCCATCGCAATTAATTCATCGCGAGCCTCCTAATTATTCTCTATGTTTTCCATTTACAACTTTTCCCGGATTACATTAATTATCGCGCCTTTGGCCTAATTCCATCGCAATTGCGCGAATGATATCATTACAGTGCCAGTCCAATGAAATATAAGACGCGTATACTTCATAGTTTTATTCTTATCTTTTTCATTTGAGCCTCTAGTTCCGTTAAAAATTCAATTCGAATGTCGACGAATTAATTCATCAAAACTCTCGCCGCGTTATCGCACAAATGACGATCGCAATGTTACGCCAAATCTCAGGGCAACGGCTCGGGAGAATAATTAGAGTTTCTACTTTCTTCAGTAATAAGAGATCAAAGAAAAACGCAGTAAACTACGTTCTCCTTTTCTCCCTGAAAAGCTAATTCAATTTCGGGCACGTCGTCATTCATGATAAGCAAATATTAATTTATCTTTGCGAGCAGACGTTCGGACCGATATCTCGTATATTTCTCGACGGCGCGCGCGTTACATAAAATTGTCGGCCGACTCGGCGAAACGAAAGTTGTCGTCGTCGATGGACACGAAATCCCATCACGGTGGGGAATCCGATCGCGTATTTCGCCGTTTCCACGGCCTTATTTGACTTACCTCGTCCATGTTTGTCCCTATCGCGTTTCTCCCGTGTTCTCGCGGACGTGGTCCAGCGGCGCGTAGGCGAGAACGTGCGTGCCATTCCTCTGGCTCTGACTCGGCTCGGCCAAGTCTGACCTTGAAACCGGATGATTTCAAGTGGCCGTTAGCCTGGGCGGCGGATCGGTGCTTCTCATCGGCAGCGAGTCGCAGAAAAGCGCCGGGGAGTGGAGATCGGCGAGCCGGGGCGACGACCTGCCGCGGAAAACCCAGGGCCTAGTGCAGCTGCGCGTTGTCAGCCTCGACGAGGATGTGGACATCCAGGAGACGTCGTGTTACGTGCACGAAGGTACCTGCGCGGGGTACCTTAGGTCACGCGATCAAAGAGATGGAAAAAATTGAGGCTCAATTATGAAAAAGGATGAAAGTGTTAAGAATAAAATAATTTTTCAGTACGAGCGAATTTAGAATTCTCTTGAAAAATTCAGTACTTTCACCCTTTTCTATAAAATAATAAGTTTAATTGCGGAAAAGGATAAATATATCAAAAACAAAATTTTTCAAATTGAATTTAGAGTTTCTTTGATATTCGCGGCATATTTATATCTAATTATATAATTTAGATATTTTATTATAAATATTTTAATAATTCATATTTTTTGTTCTATTAAAATAAATTTCTCTGACACTTTCAAATGCAGCTTATATATCTTTTTTCACAAAAAAATTAATTTCTGCTCTATTTTGGAATTTTCACTCTTTTCTTTCATTAGTCCTCAATTATCGATCACAGAGATCTTCGATTGATATCTGATAATACATTTAAGTCTCTCTTCTTTATTCTCACATTATATTAATTAAGAAACATGTGAAATTATGTATTAACAAAGCGCTTGATAAATTGCATGGCATTTCTATCTTAATATGACTTTTGAAATATCCTTGCAACGGCCTGAGAGATATTTAAGAAATAAAAATGTGGCAATTAAAATCTTCGCGACATCGGAATATGTTTATATTCCAAGAAAGAAAGAACATGCACTTACAATCTTGTGACATTTATGTATTAATCTGCGGAATAGCGAACCTACCTAAATATTACGTTAAATTAGAATATATATTAGAGTCTATACCTTGAAGATCCTTCTTAGCGATCGTGCAGAGACACTTTCTCGCTATTCGAGAATTAAAAAAGAGGCGAAGAATGAATGGCGAACATAACATCTCCGTAAGAACTCGGTAACTTCCGGTTTCCCTGATCGGACTTTCTCTTTATCAGACAACGTTTCCGACGATAGCACGTACGAGAGTCTGTATTCCTGCCAGCCGGATGACTTCAGCAGCGAGTCGGAGACGGACACGACCGGCATATCGCGGCAGCCTCGCGGAGATCATGTCATCGGCGATTATATGGAATGTCCTACGAGGCCGACCCCGCCACCACCAAGGGAGGCCAGTCTAACTCAAACGCTGGGCAGGCGGATAAAGATGCTGCGCAGGACCTGGAGCATCACCAAGGGCAGTCTCGGCAGGATCAGGCGGCGAACGTCCGTCGACGAGTCCGGCTTCGACGACAAGGAGCCGTCCGAGACCCACGCCGACGCCGGCAAGTACTTCAATTTCCGGTTGAAGCCCTTCAGCCGAAAGAGCGTCGTTGGCCCGCCGACTTTCTATCTCGATGAGAACGACGGGAACGACGGCATCCGCGACAACAACAATGGCATCGTCAAGGAGGCGATTTACACCAATAGCCAGTACATGGGAAGCGGCAGCGACGACTCCTCGAGAACTCCGACCGGAGCTGACGTCGGTGAGTCTCGATAGTCTTCTAATCGTCTCGCTTTTTTTTCTCTCTTCCACTTGAATTCTATGAAACGGATGTTAAATCGATAAATAAAGTAGGGATTAAATTATATGACATCTTAAATTATGAGTATTACGGACTTTAATCTGAGATTCTAGAGACACGGAGTAGGATGCAGATAATTTGTTGTGAATTTCTCTAAATAATAAATTAGAAATCACAAACGATCACGAGGGAAAACGAGTCTTATTGACGCATCTGCGAGAGCGACCTGATTTTACCAGGCACAGGATAAATTTAGCGATTCTCACAGGCCAAATATCGAGTTTTTCCTCCGCGATTTTCGGAATATTCCCACACGCGTAAGAATGCCACCCGACGTGTAAAAAGCGTACGCTTGTATACTTTCACGGGACTCTAATGGTCTTCCTTCTAATTAATTAACGTGTACGCCAGAATACGATCCGTGCGCGCTCGCAGGTGCTCGACTCGTCGTGCGTTTATGCATGGAAATCAGTTACATTGATAAAATATTGTTTTAGATCATTACAGTGTGCTCGCCGATCAGGAGCCTCTCTACCAGTTTTATGCGGCCGCGGTGGCTCGCGTAGCTTTCGAATCGGATTCCGAAGGCTACGAGGAGGTAATGCTCTTACATTAGTTATGCTTTGAATTAATTCGTATATAAGCCGTTCCTCCAAAAATTTCTCCAAACAGATTATCTTCACTAAATATTGTTAGAATGGTTAAATTTCTCTCATAGAATATAATTTTTAAAAAATGATATTTTTACTAATGCTTCTGTAAATGAAAATATTCTTTGTATAACAAAAGAAGATTTTTTCTTATTAATCTTATTTTTTTTAACAGTTTAAATTATTCAGAGAATAATGAAATCTTTAATTCTTCTTCCTTCTATTTTACTATATTTTTTTATTAAATGGCTTACTAAAAGCTGCAATTTTTTAATTTTCTTATTTCTTAAAGATTATTTAAGACAAGAAATTATTTCTTGATTCTCCAATTTATTGAACTAAATGATTATTGCTATAATATATTTAGCATAGCTATAATTACGCAAAATTGCTTCATGATGTTCTATTCAGGTAGAAGATATGTTATGGAAAACGAAACCAGCCGCAGCGGACCTTGCCCGATTAGGACAAAGAATGCTTTGGTGTCACACTCCGCAAGTGATACATAGTAGTCTTTTACGTAAGTTAAAAAATATAATCATATATTTAATTATAGAGATATTTCTCATACAATAAAATATATCAAGAGTAAAAAAATGGTCATAAAAAATTAGCAAGAAAAAATGTTCAATATTAGAAAAACTAACGCCGGAAGAGAAGAAGATTCAGGAGGCGAAGTTCGAGATCTTGACGTCCGAAGCGTCGTACTTAAATTCTCTTCGGGTCCTAGAGAACGAGTTCCTCAATAACCATACACTAATGAATGAGATTCTAACTCCGATCGAGAGAAAGAAATTATTCGGCGGAGTGCCGAGCGTGTTGTCGGCGTCGCAAACGTTCCTAGCTGAACTGGAAGCTGTTTGGAGGGAAGATCCAATGTTACCGGGCTTGTCGGATGTATTGCTGAAGCATGCCGAAAAGTATCAGGCTACATACGTGGAGTATTGCTCGAATCAAGTCAGCATTGCTACAACTCTGAAAGAACTCAAGTAAGATGATCAGTAATTCCATAAAATCACCTTCCATATTTGTGTTTTTTGGATGATTAAAATAATATATTTTTTAATTAAACAAAACAGTAATAAATATATTTAGGATTTAGCTACGCTTTTTCCATTACAGAGCTCGGAAAGGCGCAAAGTTCTTGGAAACTATCAAACGCATAGAGATGCGACCGGCCTGTCAAAATCTATCTCTGCATTCCTTCCTGATGCTACCAATGCAACGTGTTACAAGGTGTGTAAAGTATCAAACCAATTACTTGAATTAAATTGACAAATCTCATTAAAGTTGATTTATTTGGTATTTTCATATCACATAACTTTTGCACTTCGTGATCAAAAATCCATATAAAATTTATTTACATGCCAACAATTTTGCATAGACTACCCTTGTTAGCTGACGCCATTGTTTCCAAATTATCGATGGGAAATTCGGACAGACTGTCTTGGGAAAAGGTTTTATCGACTTTGAGTAACGTCGTTGCTGAATGCAACGAAGGTGCGCGGGCTGCTACACAAGAAGCCGAAATGGAAGCTTTAGCAAGGTATAACGTGCTATTATTACTTAATATATTCATTCTTTTAAGTATTACATAAAATAAATTACATGTGTATTTAATTACAGGAAACTGGAATATAGCTCGAAAATTAAACCAATCGTGCTGAGAGGCAAGCAATTAGTTCGAAGTGGATCGGTCGTGCAATTGTCGACAAGAACGGACACCGAATATAAGCTCACGTTCGGGAAGAAATTTATCAAGACACCACTCTATCTTCTATTATTTACTGATTATCTTCTAGTCACAAAATTGAAATCTAAGTAAGACATCATTTAGCATAATAACGTTTTGTTCATTTTATTGCATTACAGCTATGGGTGAGTTAAAGTTTCTAAACTGACTACAATTGCAAATTTTATTTTAAAAAAAGTTGTAAGTCTCTTGCTTTTTATTTTGAAGAATTAAGCTCTGTTATTAAATTAATTTATTGTTTTTATTGGAAATTTCTGTTTCTCAATGAATAATCAGTGTCAGAGATTGATCTTCATCCATCGAATATTAATTTTCTTAGTTTATTATTCTCATACGGGAAAAACACGAATAGATGTATCTTCAAGAACGCAACAATATATAATACATAATGTTATAATTAATATCTCTTTCTTCTCTATGTTCCTTTTTTAGAATAAATTCCTTCATTGAGAACAAAATTAAAAATAAAATATTCTACAGTGCTCATGATGAATGCTACACCGTCATAGACGCGTGCAAACGGAATCTTCTGGCTCTGGAATCGACTTCCGAAGAATCGCCATTCGCCGGACGAAACGCTATGATACTGACCTTTCTGGAGAACCATTGCAGCCGCCACGTAGAGTACATCTTGACATGCACGAATAATACAGAACGAGAGCGATGGTTGGAGGCTGTCTCGCCACCCAAACGTGGCTTAGTTGGAGAAACGTTGTATGAATCTTGGGACTGCCCGCAAGTAATGGCCAAGTACCCGTATTTACCAAATCAACCAGACGAGCTATCGTTACAGCCAGGTAATATATTACAAAAAAAAAAGCATTTCTTCTTGCAATATTCAGTAATTCAATAATTATATTCCTACTAAAATATTTTATAACTAATATAGAAAAGAATCATAATTCTAAATTTTGTAAATTTTGTTTTTTAGGAGATGTAATAAACGTACTGAAGAAAATGGCGGATGGTTGGTATCATGGTGAAAAATTGTTGGACAGCGAGCAAGGGTGGTTTCCAGCAAATCATACAAAGGAGGTTGCATCGGATCACGTGCGCGCTCGGAATCTGAAGCAACGACATCGTCTTTTAGCACTTAGCAACAGCGTAATACAACAAAGAAGAGCAAGACAAAATCAGGGAATTCATTGATGAAATTAAAATGTGATTTGAGCTCGAATCACTCAGACAATGTGATTGTTAATAAATTTGTTTATACATACGCGATATACAATATTTTTATATTGACATTTCAGTATTGAATATCCCAATTAAGTATGTGCCAATGTAACGTTACTCGTCAAAGCAAAGAAAACGATTTTCTAAAATCTTTTACTGTAGATATATTGGAGCTACAGAAAGCTGACACGAGAAAGGTAATGATATATTTTATATTTTACACATATTGTATATAAAGATGTGAAGAGAAAGAAGAGAGAATGTTGTAACAAAAGTATGCGTTATTTATTATTTTTATACAAATACAATATAAACGTTATTTATATACGTCTTTATTCTTATCTTCGACTTGAGTGAATATAAGTCTAAAATTAAAAAAACAAAAGTGAATAAAAATCAGTTAAAATAAAAGATACTGAATACACGGTTTTCAGAAATGCATATTGCACAGTCTTGTATAATATGTAAAAAGTGCTCTCAACACTTAAATATATTATAATAAAAAAGGAAATATTCTGAACTAGAATTCTATAAAAATAAAGTGGTGTTTAACAATGACGTAAATGCTAACTTCGATAAAAAAATATATAATCTCATCAATACGAATACTTCGTTACGTTTTCACGAACTGGAAGTTCATGTTTCTCATTTATTTGAGGCTTTAATTTTCATCCAAATATATTTATATTATTCATAAAAAAATTTATGTTTGATAAATTTCAGAATTTCTTGTATCTCATTGTGTTTTCAACCGATAAAATGGACAAAATCATGATTCGTTAAAAATTCATTAATTGAGTTCTTTATGCGTTATAATTTATGCCATTGTCTATAAAGTAATATTTAATTGATAAATTAATTGCAATGAGCTTATCACAACATGTATCGATTAATGATCTTATCGAGCAAACAATTGACTGCAATGGATCAGTGTTAAATGCGTGTCTTAGAATGTCCAGATGGTTTGACGTCGAACAGCTTCCTAACAAAATACACTTGGATCATAGTTGTCAACGTAATGACAAGCACTTGTGCGATCGACCACGTTTGCACATAAGAGTTATTGTCTAATAGCAGATTTAAATCTCTGGCCTCTCTGCCCCTGCTCCAATGTTGAGTATGGAGCATTTCGTTAATATTTTTCTCCACATTCACAATTGTATTCTAAAAGAGAAATAATAATATATTATTATACAATATATATTATAGCATACAGTATATTAGCAATTACGTTATATATATTAGTATTATATATTACGATATATTGTGTATATATTACTAATATAAAAAAAATTATAACAATATCATTTTTATATTTTTAATTACAACACCTACATAGAAGTTTATGTGACACACACATACCGTAAAGTTCTCAACGGAAAGATTCAATTCTTCTAATTCCTGTGTATATTTCTGCCACTTGTCGTATCTACACAATAGTTAATGAGAGATAAGAAATTAATAGATATATCTTACTATATCTCCATTTTTCTGACATCATTTATTTTTCTAAAATTAATCATAAGAGTCTTACCTAATCACTGTAATGTATAGATTGACTAATTTTGCAGCGAATCTTGAAAACTGATTATCAATACACACGCTGTAATAACCACCGTTCACCGATTGATCCTGATAGTCGGCGTTGGGGCGCCATTGATAAGGAAAAACTATAACTCCATCTGGATTTCTTACTGCAAAACCAGCTTTTCCATCCCCACCACGCAAAACCTACAATTAAAATAAGCTTGTATCAGTGTATGTTGATTTATCAATGCGTCAGTTATTATTTTCTATCCCAATATTGTCAGATAGCATTTACTTAACACATTGCTTTCCCGTGTAAACCATTTGCTCCATTATTAGAAACATTTAAAGGCACAAAAGATTACAACACAATTTTTAACAAAGAATTCTTAAAAGATCTTATTAATGTTGTAATGTTATAAAATGTGATTCTTTATATACAATCATATTATCAATTCTCAGGCTCTACACTACAAAACTGTAGACATCCTCTAGGAAATAGGTAAACATTATTTTTTACAGCAAGCTAAATGAGCGTGAATTTCGCAAACGTGTGTGACCAGCGTGAACTGTCGGAGCACAAGCGCTCGTAAGCTGCGTGCTCTTCCGAATCGTGCGGAGTAAGATGCCCCGAGAGAAAGTTGTCTCCAACTCCACGCAACCATATGGTCAGCCGAGCGAGCCGCATCCCGACACTCTCACGAGCCGATTTCTCATCACCGGGAAACAGCTCGCTCGACGAACGTCCAGTCCGACGGTACCTGGAAACTGACGTAGAACGTCGCGCCGGCGTTGACATATTGGAAGTAACAGTCCTCCTTGCCGGCGTCAATGTGCACCTTGTAGTCCATCGCGACCGCGGGTAGGTCCTCGTAAGAGAAACCGTCGGCCGGCGGCGCGATCAGAGCCAAGGTGAGCACGCCAAGTAGCACGCTGCCGAGCTGCACGAAGAGAGACATCGCGGCGCCAAAATGGGCATCACAGCGACGTAACGTCGGCGACGGTCACGCGGACGAGATCGCCGGACTCGCTTGTCGATCGACAGAGACCACGCGTCCAACTCTGGAGGATAAATGAATAGATCCCGTCGGAACGGGAGCAGTGTGCGCATGTGTAACGCACGTCATCCACCACGTGACCGATCTCAAGAGACTTGTGGTAGTGTGGTTGCCCGATGTTGCCCGCTAACCCGCCTTGCTCCCCTTTCCCGCTTGCCTAGACACAAACACACACATACGACTGATACGACTTCTTCGAGATCATGTTAGGGCCACCGCACAAGCTCTTCCGTAACGCGTTACGTTAAGTACTGATCTCAAACTCAATACGTACATAAACTTAGACTTCAGTCAACGCACAAGCAAAATCTTACGCAGCTTACGTTAAGATTTTGCTTATGCGTTGACTGAAGTCTAAGTTTATGTACGTATTAAGTTTGAGATCAGTACTTAACGTAACGTAACGCGTTACGGAAGAGCTTGTGCGGTGGCCTTTATGTAGTAGCAGCAGAGAGAAACCTGGAGAAACCTGAGAGCGGCCATCCCGGCCTTTTTCGCAGGACCGATATTTGGTCTAGCATCCGCGCCAAACGTGGACGTAGAACTACGTAGGCACAACCATTTTCCGACACAGTCGATAATTAAACATTCCTGATATCTTTCAGTCATTGATAGAGAAAACTAATTAATCGCCAGGCTTGTAATCATTAATTGTAAATGTAATCACGCACAAAGCACGATACTCATGTTTCGAGAATATAAAAAAATTTCATCTATAATTTTACATATAGTATGTATTTTACAAGGTTGGGTAGTGTCTAGTTAAAAAGATAAAAGTTAAGTTAAAAAGTTAAATATTTTTAACTTAACTTACTTACATTTTAGACTTTTAACTTTTAACTTAATTTAGATACATTTTATCGGTAACTATTAACTTTTAACTTTCTTGAAGTAAACCATGCCATAAATAAAGGCGTCGTGAGATGCCTGCCTACAACTCTACATTTATAATAGGACCTTGATACTCGAACTCAACAGTGAATTTGTTTACATACGAAATGGGCAATATTCCGCAATAGAGTTTCGTAGAGTTTTACAGAGTCTCGTGGAGTTTTCTATATAAAGTGTGTTTAGTAGAGTTTCTTTAAATTTGGTGTAGTTACAATAGTGTTTCGTAGAGTTTTCTATATAAAGTGTGCTTAGTAGAGTTCTTTTAAATTTGGTGTAGTTTCAATAGAGTTTCGTAGAGTTTCACAGAGTTTCGTGGAGTTTTCTATATAAAATGTGTTTAGTAGTGTTTTTTAAGTTTGGTGTAGTTTCACAAAGTTTCGTGGAGTTTTCTATATAAAATGTGTTTAGTAGAGCTTTTTAAGATTGGTGTAGTTTCAATAGAGTTTCGTAGAGTTTCACAGAGTTTCGTGGAGTTTTCTATATAAAATGTGTTTAGTAGAGTTTTTTTAAGTTTGGTGTAGTTTCAATAGAGTTTCGTAGAGTTTCACAGAGTTTCGTGGAGTTTTCTATAAAAAATGTATTTAGTAGAGCTTTTTAAGTTTGGTGTAGTTTCAATAAAGTTTCGTAGAGTTTCAAAGAGTTTCGCGGAGTTTTCTATATAGAATGTGTTTAGTAGAGTTTTTTTAAGTTTAGGGTAGTTTCAATAGAGTTTCGTAGAGTTTCACAGAGTTTCGTGGAGTTTTCTATAAAAAATGTGTTTAGTAGAGTTTTTTTAAGTTTGGTGTAGTTTCAATAGAGATTCGTAGAGTTTCACAGAGTTTCACAGAGTTTCATGGAGTTTTCTATATAAAATGTGTTTAGTAGAGTTTTTCCTAAGTTTGGTGTAGTTTCAATAGAGTTTCATAGAGTTTCACAGAGTTTCGTGGAGTTTTCTATAAAAAATGTGTTTAGTAGAGTTCTTTTAAGTTTGGTGTAGTTTCAATAGAGTTTCGTAGAGTTTCACAGAGTTTCACTGAGTTTCGTGGAGTTTTCTATATAAAATGTGTTTAGAAGAGTTTTTCTAAGTTTGGTGCAGTTTCAATAGAGTTTCGTAGAGTTTCAAAGAGTTTCGCGGAGTTTTCTACATAAAATGTGTTTAGTAGAATTTTTAAAGTTTGGTGTAGTTTCAATAGAGTTTCTTTGGTAACAATTTTGCTGCCGTCTAGTCGAAAAAAGTGTCCGCGGACAATTTGGAGGTATCAATTGTGCTGCCGTTTAGTAGAAAAAAATGTCCGCGGATAATTTCTTCGACTAGACGGCAGCACAATTGATACCTCCAAAGTGTACGCGGACACTTTTTTCGAATAGACGGCAGCACCAGAGAGAAGCCTGAGGCCGGTATTCATAGGGCGGTATTCATAGTCAGTTCTTATATTTAAGATCATCTTAAGTACAGTCTTATATGGTTCTAAACCAATCACAGAGCCGTATTAGCA
>VBVR01005062.1:0-12991 GCA_011638315.1 Tetramorium parvispinum | reverse complement strand
CCTTCATATTTTGTTTTATTTTCAATTTATGAGACGCATATCCGGAGTGCACTCCGAATTATAAGGCACAGACAGATGAGATCATTTTAGCGTTGGCCTACAGTACAGTAAAGCTCTTTATCGATGAGGGAGAGACCGCGAGATAATTGGGATATCGCGCGAGCTAATAAAAGCAATTTTCGACGCCCTTTATCTCGGATCCTTGCCGATGGTCCACAATCGTCGGAATGTAGGGCGATCGTTAGAATTTATAGTTGCGTAAATCACTAAGCGGGTTATCCGAAGAAACGGACGTTGGCGATGCGCACAGACGCGGCGGTATGCCGTTACGGAAAATTTGAAATATCTCGGACACTACAGATCACTCCTCCCTTTCTCTTTTTTTCCCTCCGTTATCCTGGCACTGATATATCACAATTTATATATAACGTACTTCATTTTTATATCGAATTCCAACGTTTCGACTTTCTAGCCATAGTTACGTCGCTGAAACTCGTAAAATCATAAATGCGATAAAATTGAGTTTTACACTTTTAGTTTTTTTTTATTATCACCATTTATGCGTTTCTTACATCAATTGTTGTAATTTGTAACCTGACGGATTACAATTTCTTACTTAATTTTTATTTTATCGAAATTATATATATATATTCTCTTTCGCGAAATTTATATACTGAGATAAAAATATAGTTACTTTTTGGCCTCAACCACAATTTTATAATATTTCTAACTATAATTATGCATACAGTTAAATTAATCATATTTATTGTTTTAGAAATATTATATAAAATTATGATCGAGGCCAAAAGTAATTACATTTTTCTCTCAATATAGTTTAATATTAATTTAATATTAATTTATTCTATAACTTTGTCTTGATTTTACTTTGATAAGAAAAGAAGTAATTTACTATCATCATATCAAATTTTCTATGATACATCCAACATATTATATCAAAATTGAATAAACTTCTTGTTTAGAAACAAGTTAGGAGTGAAAAATTATATACACATGCATTCAAGTGCCTATTACTGCGTTTCTCTATCATATCCTCTTTTTAGCTGCATAGCATTCAAATCGAACCTATATCAGCGTGTAAAATCTGGTTTAAATTTTATCGTCGGTGCGGATAGCGGATGCGGATGCGGCAGCACGGTAATTCGCTGCCAAGTATCTCGTAGCAGTAGTTGGGCTGATACAGCGGTAATTTCGTAATTTGTACGCCTCTCGTGTGAGCCGCGCGCGTGTTCGCTTCGAAAATCAAGGGAAACCACCAGGGATCACCTGTGTGTCCCAGTTTCTATTCTCTCGGTCCGGTAAGCTCTCTGAGGCTCCACCGCAGAGTTCCTGAAAGCGCAGGCACCTCGAAGACTCGCCGCCCCTTCGAGCTGGATAAGTGGGTATTAGGCGAGTCGAGGGGCGAACAATAACGCGGATCGGTTAACTTAATAATGGACATTAGAGCGTTATACCGGGGGACGAGGGGACGAGGTTGAAACTTGCCTGCCGTGATGTGGGTGATTTGCTTCGAAGATTTTCCCGAAAGCACTTCGAGAAGTCGAGCTTCCTGGAGACCACGAAGACATAACGGCTCCCGCAGGTACAGTAAACCACTTGCGACTGTCTTCAAATTTACTGAACGCTTGACAAAGAACTGTCATCTCCCTTTATATGCGAATATCACAATGTATGAATAATTAATCAAAGATGAGAAACTTTTTTTTCGCAAGATGAAACAATCGTAAACACATTAACAGTCTTCTTGCGTTTTTATTACTTGTTAAATCTAAGCAAGAAACATCAATAATTTGTAGCTTTATTTATTATTTATAACTAAATCGTATTGGCATTGCTTAAAGATTACCCTCAGGTAATAAGTTTCTTGATAAATATGTATCTAATAAATAAATAAGTAAATATTCCATGATATAATTAAGACAATTAGTTGTTTATTTCATTTAAGAGAAATATACTGTTTTGTTTCTGTACTTTATTTAGCGGAACATACTGTTATTTTATTGTAATAAATGATATAATTTTAAACGGAATTATTTTGTTAAGTATATATTGTTTCAAGTATGTACCGTGAAAATTTGGACTTGACATTTTGCATGGAGTGAAAACCATTTCAATATACTCAACGATGAGTACAGTCATTATTGGGTCGTTCAATGAATTTACTGATTTTGGTAAACCCCAATGCATGTGCAATGTGTTCTATTATTTTTATTAAATAATTACTCTAATATAATATTTACTTTGGATGAACTAACTCTTCTTTTTCGCGTAGAATTGAAAAACGCTAATTAAATAATATTTAAATAATTTAATAATGTTTTAATAATTTTTTTAAACATAAAATTAAATACTTTTACAACCATCGATATTCATTCAAGTAAAATCATATTAAATATGCAAAAGAAGTTATTTCTAAAGCCAAAACAGAATTGCTTTTTAAACAGCGCTATATATTTTCTTTAAAACGGTCTTTTTCACACTGATATATGGAGAAAAAATTCGTTTATTGTGTAGTATGTAATTCACTCTATAATTACACACAATAACACGTAACACGAGCTGAAGGATCGCACTTTATTACGAGCAAGCAGTACATAATTGTTACGCGATGAATAGAGGATCAGTTTACACGGCGAGTGGCAAAATCAGCGAGATACGTCGAAACGCGTATATGCGGCCTTCGCGCGATCCACGAGATAAAACCAGCATAATTAACGCGGCGTCGACGCGTCGGTGATAACACAATCCGCGGTGCCCATTGACGGAGCGAAACGGGTCGATGGAAGAAACGCAATCAGCTTAATTCAAGTTTCATTAATATAATGCGTGCGGGCTCGCATCGGGCCTCATAATGAGATAAGTGCGCGCGTTGCGGCAGTCACGCGACACGAGTCGCCCGGTATCCGTTGTACATTTGGTCGCGTGACAGGCAGACAGTCCCTGATAAACCGGAAGCCAGGGTTTCAGACGGCGGAGGTGCTTTGCATGCCAGCGATAACGCTTTTTGCCCATTAACGTGATTAAATGTCGCGCAAGATTGCCGCACGGTCTTTTTCAAACACGCTCCCCCGTCATGGGGCGACGATGAAGTCGCTCCCTTCCAGTCCTCCTCGTCGACGCGTTGCGTAGAACGTCGGGCTAATGACAGAGAAATATGTATTCTTGCCCTGACGTTAAAAGGTTAACGTCATATTCGCCCCTTTTAATTACGATACACACTAACGTGCCCCTGAGTACGCGACCTACACGCGATTCAGATTTCCATCTGTGATTGTGCATTACGACGACGTTTAAAAATTGTAGAATTGTCTCGGGTAATCGTAATTATATGGTGTGCGTTACGTGCTTTAATTTTTTTTTTTAATTGAAAATATCCTTGTTTTTGTATTATTGAAAATTTTGATAGAAAGACATATAAGTGCTGGTCTATAATCTTGCTTTAAATATTTTAGCTCTGAACTGTGACCAATTACGATCGAATGTGAGCAGAATAATTGACTGTGATTGGTTACAGTTTACGATTTAGAGCTAAAATATTTTCTTAAAACAAAGTTGTAGACCAGCACTATCGAAAGAAGACATAAAGTAAATGTCCCAGTGGCCGGACATTTAAGAGTGGATCGCTACAAAAAATATAATATATAATATTAGAAAAAATGTTTAATATAAATATTTGTATCCATTGGAAAATTTAAAATTTCCTTAAACAGGAAAAATTATTGGATCCACATATATAAATTGTTAATTAAATATTTACATAAAAATAATAGAGCGTATCACTGTACCAGTGTCCGGACACTCAAAAATACCGTTTTAATTGTGATTATTGTGATAAATGTCGTAACAAAGTTTTTAAATGTCGTAACGTTTTTCACGAGTTTTTCACTTATCATAGACATATGTTTATTTAATTAAATTTTTAAATAAAAAATTTTTAATTACATTTACATTTTTTTCTCAATTAATCGTCAAATGTTAGTTTTTTTACAATAATTATTATTTCCATTTATAATTGTTCAAATAAATAGTAAATATTCTTTTCCAATGTAGTCGAATACTGGAACATGTCCGACCACTAAGACGTTTACCTTATACAATGTATCTAAATTGTATCTTTATTCTTAAAACTTTAAATCACATTTTCTGAATATTATTATACAAAAATAATGATGAAACAAATTACCGTAGTTGTAAAATCTAATAAGGATACACATCCTAAAACTGTCTATCAAGCTCTTGGACATGTTACTAATAACAAGCATCGAGCTCTTGACGTGTTTATTAATAACAAACATGCGTGATAACATATATAGAATAATATTACTAGTTTGCCAAAACACTGTGAAATATTACAGAATACAGAAAATTACAATGACATATATATCGTGAAGTAATATTGTATAATGACTATCGAGATAATATCTATATAAAATTAACGATATTAGTCTTCGTACGTGAGCTTCAGTACTATAAGAGCGAATTTGTGAATACCAAATATCCTAGTAGCGACAGAAATCTATAACAGATAATAAATTGTAACGAATATATATATAAAAGAATAATATGACTTTCGTATATCCTCAAAATAATAATATAACATAGATGAATAAAATAAATATGAATGTTTGGATCGAATATTAACGATGAACGATTTTTCAGGTATTTATGTTATCTCAGTAGTTTTGATAGCAGACTGATAACGAAGCACTCAGAAGCGAGCCAGTTTCGTAACCGAATAAACTAGTTGATTGTGATAACAACATTTGTGCGTGTTAGGAACTGTCCAATCGAACAATGCTTCCGCGAATACTAATAACTCCGCCTATCTTATATGAAATTGATAATTGATAATCTTATTTTTCTTTTTAGTTGATACAACAAGTTTCTAAAATTTGTTGAAAATACTTTACATTAGCACTAATAATAAAATTAATTTTCTCCCGTAAAAATAGATTATAAAAGTCATTAATCTAATCGATGTTCAAATCATCATGTTCTAATCAATCTTCAAATAATCCAACATAATATGTAGTGCAATTATCACTCTAAATCTTGTCACGTTCAGGCGATCTCGTCCGTCAATGTCCACACGCTGACGAAAAGGGATGTCGACCCCGTGATAGGCTTAGAAGCTGACCGTTCACGATAAGCACATCCCCATGCACCATGCCCTTGCGGAGTCGTCCCAGGACTTCGCTCCAGAAATTTCATTTCCTGGATATATCTCCGGAGACAGATCGATCGTTCCGGAAATCCCCGTACAAGCTGCGAGAGATTCACTTTGACACGTCTAGCGGAATCGGTGTGGACCGCGCGAACCTTTATCCCTTTCCTTATAACCACCTACGATTTCAATCCCGAGAACTCCTTTTCCTCACGTGTTATTCTCAGAAAAGAGACGACGCGAAAGGGATGAAACACCGTGTAAAATGCTATCTTTATACTTACTTATCGAGATGTCAAAAAATACTAATATCAAAAAAATACTACATGAATATTATATGTGCATAAATCAAAAGTATAGTGAATTAATCTACATTTTAAAAATTTGTAATAATTATCTAGATATTTAACATAAACAAAGATCATAAATAGTAAAATTAAAATGTCAGAAAGAATTATAAATTTCTATACAATATTTATTCGAAATAGTACAAAAATTGTTCTTTATAATATATTTATTTCTTTTTAATTCATCTATATTTCAAGAAAAATTTGTAAATGCTGTTTAGTAATTATCTAGATATTTAAAATAAACAAAGATCTTAAATAACAAAATTAAAATGTCAGAAAGGATTATAAATTTCTAAACAATATTTATTTATTCGAAATAGTATACCATAAAAATTGTTCTTTATAATTTATTCCCTTTGGTTTTAATTAGTTTATATAGCAAAAAATTTGTAAATGTTGTTTAATATAATAAGTAACTTATTAACTACAGAAGTATAGAAATTTATCAAGATGCAGTTCACATCAATTCACGAAATTCTCATACTGCTATTGTTCCCAAGTCGACAGAAGGTTTCCCTAGAGGGTCCTTTCCACTCTTCCGCCATTTCCACCCACAGTGGATGTTTGTGGTTTGTTAGAAAGACGTAACAAATAAGGTAATCTTCCACACATATAGTCGGCTTGTTCAGGCTGGGTGCCGCGTTGACTCTAAAATAGCGCAGTCGGAAACCCTCCGTTTCCGTTTTACTCCTCTTTCGTTCGAGAGAAAAGACAGAGAAAGAGAGAGATCGTCGGGAAAAAAAGAAAAATCTCACTTGGAGGCTTCCGAGACTATCTTTACAGTGGTGTACAGTGTATAGTGTATATCGTACACGTGCACAGAATGGCGTGGATGTATGTGTTTATATCTACACATATACATGAAAAAGAAAAAGCACATGACACGGTGGCTAAAAGATGAAACCATGCTTGTGAATGGAGGTATGACTTTCGAGTCTACGATAGTGTGCATAATATGTATATCATATACGTGTTCAGGATAATGTAGCGTATAGGCATACAAATGTGTATATTGGTATAGAAGAAGAACGTACACAATATAGGGACCGATAAAAATGTGGTTGTAAAATGGAAAATAAATTCCGAGGCACTCTTTACGATTGCGCGACACTAGTTGCATATGTGTGCGCGTAACATACATGTAACACACATATACATCCAATTACAAACATCGAAAAAAACGTGAACAAATGGATGTGCAGAAATGGTGAGGAAGCTCACGCAAAACAGCGACTGAGGAATGAAACGCAGAAAGGAGAAAGATATATATGAGAAACGGAGAAACTAAGAATGAAAAGGCGGAAAGAGATGACACTGCAGAAGAAGCGAGGGAAAGAAGCGGCAAGTTCACGCATGCAAGACGCCGACTTTACGTGGCTGGAAAGCATAAGATCGAATGGTTATATTCTGAGTTTCTTCATTACTGGTTCGTGTACGCGTCAAATTATAAGCGGTGTTGTTTATACGGGAATATAAGTGCGCTTTTATTAAATTCAAATACAGCTCCATGCTTGAATTACCGTCTAATGAAAATTGCGCTCAGAAGAAAAATTATTTTCTATTTATTCAACAAGATTAATGTTTTATTCACGCTTTACGATTTTCGCAATGTTCCGCTCTTTTCTCCTAACTATTTCTAAAGAAAATACTTAGTTATATGATGAAGGATTTCTATATCCCTCAATTTGTATATTTATTTAAATTTAGATAAGTATATTTATTAATTAATTTACTGGTATATAATAATAAACAAATTATAAACAGATTTTAGAAAAATAAAATGAGACAATAATATTTCGATTTGATAATGCCATAATTATTGTTAATAGTTATTTATTGATTTTTTTTATCATTTCTTATGGAGAAAAGTGTAACTAGTCAATTAACTTATTAGATCTTTCATACCTACTTATTTTTGTAAGATATAAATCTAATAATTATATTGCTTGTTACACGAGAAAACTTCTCTAATAATTCCAATTGTTAAAAAAATGTATATAATCAAAGTGAAATATAAGTCTTAATTCTGATATATTTATTATATTTAATACAAAATTATTAATAAGAAGAGTAGCTTTCTAAATATTACTTCTTTCATAATAATTTAACGAACTGACGGTTACGAGCTTGACAGACATTTCTTAAGATGCCTCATCAAAGCTCAACGAAGGTATTGAGTTTCAGAACGTTACAGGCTACCGCAGCACAGAAAGTAATTTCATCGTTTGCTCTTAAATTAATTACGGAACTAGAATTTTCGCGAAACCTTTGAACCCATTCGTTAGCCACTCGCGTCCCAAGCAAGCATTAAATCTTAAATACTAAAAAAAAAGCCCTGAAACTTGAAAGACTAAAACAGCAATATAATTGATATTTTTTAAAATAAAATCCGTCTTTTTTGTACTATGCGAATAAAAAGGTAAAATGAGAAATTATTTTAGTCGGATATCATGACAATAAAAGTTATTAAATATATTAACATTAAAGAATAACTATTCTTAATCACACTTTCCCCAATAAATTTAAAAAAAAGGATAAAGTACGCAAATCCAATTTCACGTCTTACTGTCTATTTTAAATTCGCTATCAAAATGTTAGATTTACCTATATTGTAGAACAAACATTCTGACATCGATGTGTCGCGTAAAGTTCTAACGCATATCTACATTATTGGATAATACCGATAACCTCTCTGCGACATTTCCATTCACGCAAATTAACAACTTGTATCCAATACATTCGCGCGCGGAATTAACCCTCAAAACACAGTCGCAAAAACGTCATCCGAAATTCTCGTACGTGTACATACGTCTATTTTGTCCACGCTTCGCACGCACGTACGTGCTTGTGTTGAACCTATACAAGTGGGATTACTGGCCGTTCCCGAAAAATAACCGCACGTTCGGCAATTCGTGTGCGCGCTACCCCTGAAACAACGATTATTTCGTTATGCCTTTGCGCTTCGTAAACATTCGTTAGAAATCCGCAGTCGAGCCCTCTACGTGCGAACTTCCTCGTTAAAGTGAGAACACGGCGAGACCGAAGGGAGATGTCCCCAAGTGTGTAACGCTATCCCTCCGAACTAATGTGTCTATACGTGGGTCGAGTGCCAGACAAGTCTCGGTTATCATCCTTTACTAAAGAGGGTCGATGTGGCATTTGCGGTATCACGAATTTAAGCAGGGACCCCGCATTTCGACAACATTTCCGTCAAATAGTGCCACCCGGGGACCAAAGTTAAAAGCAGGGTTACATGCACTCTAAGCTACTCTATCTACATATGTAAATTTCTTTCACGAAGGAAAAATGGTTTTGATGCGTTTATTAAAACCCGTCCCTATACGCATTTAAATAATAATAAAGTTTGATTTTTGAAAAATAGGTTTCGTTCTGCTAAAACTGAAACGTGACGCCTTTATTGAAAACTGCAATAACATTTGAATATTTTTATTTCAGAATATCTTTTATCTTATTTTCAAATTAATATCACGCATATAAATATTCATGCTATGAAGTATGCTGGTTTATGAGTTTTATATTGTTATCTTTCAGCAAATATAAGGACAAACAAATCTGTTTACCTGTTTTAACGTTTAACGTAAAAAAAAAGAAATAAATGCGAAAAAGATGCGCAAACTGAATATACTTGAATCTGTCAGACCATGCACTTTTAAGATGATGCAGTTTACCGTATAATTACATTATTTCATAGCATATTACATTAAACAGCGCTCAGGACAATCTTCATAGTTACACGTAATGTAATTGCGTAGCGTCGTTGAAACGGCGTGTGTCACGCAAGGTAAACGCCACATTGCACTGTGTGGGTTGCTTGCTCTGTAAAATTAAATTTTCTGCATGGACTAGAATAAACTTTTAGTATCAAGTTTTGTCAATAATATTTTGGAAGAATTAATATTGACGCGTTTAACTTAAAAGTAAATAATCTCCTTTTAAGTGTCCAAATAACTTTATGTTATCGCAAATGAGTTGTCCCTGCGGATAAAAATTATCTGTGAAGATGTGAAATGGCGAGCAAGATATTTTACGGATAATGAACAATATTGCTTTAACTAACCGTTATAATTGAAGAATTTTTTCATAAAAAGTATTCTTTATTAAAATACACTAAAACACTAATACCTAATGTTAATATAACAAGGCACTTCGTAAATTTTTACCCGATAAAGCAATATATTTTATGCATAGTTGCTTGCCCTTCGCCGAGAACGCAACCCCCAGAGATTCGATAGTTTGGATTTATTGAAAAGCGATCGGCCCGGCGCTTAGCCATAGCGTGATGCCGAGCAACGGGAGATGCTCGGTTGATGAGAATTTTTATTGAAATTTTGTAAGGCAGCACATCCAGTCCCTGAATTGAACTCCCCGCGTGTGCCTTATAATCCCGATCGCACCGAAAAATTGTATTTCCATCTGCCATGCGCCGCGCGGCCCTCCGCTAGCGCGCTCAACTTCGAGACTCTCATTTCCATACAAGAATACGAGTCACAATATACATATTTCACACGAGAAATTCCAACATCGGCACCGGTAAGCCGATACCGCCGAGTGAGTGAATACATTCAAATAGTTGTATTGACTAGAAATGCTATTCTCACTTGCGTGATGTAGAGAAAAAAAAATAATAGCAAATACGCTCCAAATTTCACGAACATAGTCTACCGGGTAGATGACAATATAAACGGTACGTATAAAGTTATAATACAATCGGGATATAATATTTGCGATAATTATTTTGATATGTATTTACAATTAGTAATGTTACATTCTTTAAAATTTAATTAATTATATTGTACAATATATATTGAATTCTTTAACTAAAATTACATACTTGTAAAATGTGACTAGAAATCCCCGCAGAAGCAAGATTTAAATAAGTTTGAGAAAATTATAATTTACTACTATTATTTTAAGATATAAATAAAATATAATCGTGAGCATCACGCGTCTTTATTTCATATTTATTTCTAACTGATCTGCTTCTAAAAAGTAGCTTTAAGCAGTAAACAATTTAGCTTTATTATAAATAATTAATAAAAAGTTTGATCTCATTCAATTAAGAAAAATTAATTTATTGCAACTTATTGCAAATTTATTCAGAAATATTTTTTATACTGCATTAATTCTATTTAATTATTTGCATTTTAATGTAATGTCGCGTTTAAACATATGTGTAAAACTTGGAGTACGACAAAACCGTAAATTCATCAACAGAATCAGCAACAAACTTTTAAGAAGTCGACAATGTACCAATCGCAGTTAAATCAGGGTCCATTTTCCAAGTGGAAGTTCCGATTCACTCCAATTGAAACTACCGTGAAGAACCATTTCGATCAGAAAGTTCTAACTGCTCTTCAGCAGATCGCAGAAACATTGACATCGTTAGGCAATGACTTCCGCGTCCATCGTAGTTCGAAAATCGTTAACTCAGAGGAATTTACGAACGAATCGCGCGAGCTGCTGTGAAACCGACACTGCTTCTTCTGTTTCTGACGATGACTTTCGTTTCTCTATGACGCGAGTTACCTCCCCCAGCAAAAACTTGCGCGAAACTTTAGGTGACGTCTTAAATCACTCAAATTGTCTATCGCAAGGAAGCGCGTCTCAAACTTCGTTAGGAGCTACGCAAGCAAAACTTTATATAAATTTATAATATCACGATGTTTTTGGCTAAATACTATAAGATCTGTAATTACTAAAAGAAAACTCGGTTATTATATTATTTCACGTATTAGAAGCAAATTGAGAAGATCTTACCGTAATGTAAAATGTGCTAATAAAAAAGTGTATAAAAAAGAATATAAACCATAAAGCTGTATAAAAGATTGCTTTATAAAGAAAATGATATTTTACTTATCAAGTAGAGCATACTTTTATTTACACTGCGAAAAGTCGATATATATAATGGCACGATAAAATGTCTACATTGCTTAATAAATAACAAAAATAACAAACGGATTCATCTTACAACCTATTTTCTTAAGAGAATCTTTTCTTCCCCTTGCATAATTCATTATTTCCATCTATAATTTACGTCAAGTAAACTGTAATTAGAGCAGTCCCCTCTAATAATGCACAATTCAATTATCAGAGAGTAAGTTCTAAAGCCTTGCGGCGGCGTCGCCGGGTACTTCATTTCGTCATGATAATATACAATTCAGGCAGTTCCCTATCAGAAAACGACGAGGGAGCGTGTCCACTCTTTCGATTATCTCCGGAAATAATTAGCGCGGTCGATCAGCGGCGTTCGTTCACCAGGCAGGGAAACAAGTAAACCTATAAAAATACCATTAACCGGTTGGCGCAAGTGCAACGGTTCGCACACTGCGACTGAGAAAATGAGACGCTGGCAAAAGGGGGGGGAGGTGTAGAGAGATGGTCGCGAAAGAGGATGGACTGGGACAAGACAGGAATGGAGAAAGGAGAGGATAGAAGGTAAAGGGGCAAGATCCGTTAATGAATTTCGAAGCTGTGAAGCGCTCCGTTCCCTATATCCTGGAGACTCTCATTACGTGAGAAGCTTTAAGAATTCCTGGTACTCGTAATTCACTGCGATTCTGGAAGGCCGGAAGGTTGCTGGAACAGTGGCGTATCCGCGACGCCATTAGAATGCTCGTTCGCCTCCCAATGTCTTCCCAAGCACGGTGATAATCCACTAATTCAACGTGCAAAGCGATGTCGTTCGGCTTCGCTCTTGCTTCATCGAGCTTGCGAATTCTCGCGTGTCCGCTCCTCTCGCAATGAACGCTCCCAGATAATTTCGAAACAATGAACTTCATAAGCTTTTAGAAGTATCTCTTCTTTTCCGCACATAAAACTACAATATAAGTGATTAAGCGAAACCTCGTGATTAGCTAAATTGACGTGATTAGTAAAGAATTGACGATTAAATAATTTATGCAAATTTATGTAGATTAATAAATTAAATCTTTCTCTGCGAAGAATCTGATCCGATTGACAAAAGTGCAAAACTGTGGTAATAGAAATTATTATTTAATCCTCCAATTTATTTTCTTCTATTATTTTTAAAACGTAAGTTATAAATCAGTTATCAGTTTACCAAGTTTCGAAATGTAAGTACTATTAACAAAAGTACACTGAATATTAAGATTACATTATCATAATATTAATTTCTTATTGATTTAAATAAAAAAATAAGAGATTCGAAGTAATTTAAATTTAAAAAACAAGAAACATTAAATTTCTAGCTCGAAAATACGTATATTACATTGTATAGGGGAGAGTTGCCAAATGCGTACCACTTAAGCTATTTTTGGTTATATTTTACATTTGGTACGCAAACATTTTGGAATGCAAATAAAGGTTGGAAATTGTAGTTTGATATTTGAGGCACCTATTATTACATGTTAAACCTTTCACTAATAACGAATTAATGAGTTAGAAGTTCTCTTGTAACATGCTGCAAAAGGTACGATTT
>VBVR01005061.1:0-12992 GCA_011638315.1 Tetramorium parvispinum | reverse complement strand
GCTCGATTTCTACTGTCAGTCTATTAACATAGGATGTCAACAGGTTCTGTCAGATTTCTGGCAGCAATTTTCTAACATTATCAGATATTACAGAGTTTTGTTAGAAATCTGTTGCCTTTCTGGCATTCAGATCCTGGCAACAGTCTCTGCGCACAATCTGTCTTTTCAGATTTGGCTGTCAGGGGATGGCTTAATATGTGAAATTAATATGTGTAAAATGAATTGCAATTTCTTCAATAATTGGTTATCATAGATAATATGGACTTCACAAGACTTCCTTTTTTTCATGCTGTAAAATATTCGTCATCGAAGAAGCCAACTATAATTTGAATCACCATTGATCAACTATCAAAGTCATTGTAAATCAACTACACCAAACGAATGGTAATCATAGTAAGACATCAATTGGGAGAGATTTTCTAGAAATCTAAAAACTAACTGTGCACAATGTAATGTGAAAATGTAATATGTAATATAATATTCTATTTTTCTTGTTAAGAATTGCAATTTTAATGTTACTACATGGACTATATCACTATGCACAACATAATTTACGTGAACACATGGTAATAGTTATAATGAAATTGTCAATGAAAAAGACAATTTTAAAAAACTACGTTACTATTATGTATCAGAAACCATCCATGCGTCTTTCAACGGCAATTAATCAAACTCGAATAGAGGCTTCTTAAGGTTTCCTTGTCGATTCCCACAGTAATTGACACGTTTCTTTAATCATGTTATGTAACCAGAAAATTGTAGAGCTACAAAAAAGTCATTTTGTCTTGATACCTGTTGCACATTACAGCCATCACAAGATATGTTAAAACCGCAAATTTAATATCCTTTTCAGCTGCTATTCAAATAATTCTTTTTTTTCAATAAATGTGTTAAATAAATTTACTGTTTATTATTTTCTTTGGTATTTTATTATCGTTTTCCCATCAATGTTTCCTTTTTACTTGTGCAAATATTATGTTTATTTAATCTGTTATTTAACAAATTAATAACAGATAACATTTTGTTAATATAGAAAACGTTTTGTTTCTTATAAACGAAATTAATGTTTAATTAATGCATTGTTATAACGCACATCACTTTTGTGTTTGCCTGGAATACAATTCTATTGGTCGAAATGCATGGCCTGTCTTGATTGTGTACTTAATAAGGTCAACTATCAGATAATTAAGTCCAATATTGCGACGAAAGTTCTTCGTTAGGACAATTGGTGATAAGTTAAAAATGTTATCATGAGATTGATATATGATTATAAGATTTTCGGCTTAATCGGTTTGAATTGTTGCGTAAAATTGCGTAAAATACCATTATACATATTTTCTAATCCGTATATCATCGAAAGAATGACCCATATGCTAAAAGATCTTATCCTTGAAACTTAAAAAAGCAAATAAAAAACAAGCATTAAACACTATCATTTGATTCATTATAGTGCGATACGAACTATCGATCAAAGAATGGTGTCTGTTTTACAGCAGAATATACATTAAAGAACGTTTCAAGGGTGTAAAGTAATTTATGATAAGTATATGTAATACACTTTGTATCGACAACTGTATATACATACTACGTAAAGGAAAAATAATGATAAATTCCCATGATTCATGTGAATGAAATTGATAACAAAAAAGGAAATATTTTCCTTGAATTAATATTGTTCTTGCCAATACATTTATTTCTGAATCAGTTTTTATCAAGATACTGCACAAATTATTAAATCTATTGTTAATGACATTCAATTAATTCTATTACTGATGTAATAATAATTGATGTAATATTTTTAAGTTCTCGTGTCTATTTAACATTCTTGTGAAATTCTTATATAAAAATCATCATTTCAAAGTAATTCTCTTAAAGGTGCACCAATTATGTTTTAATTATATCTTCTCCTATCATGATAAAGATATAATCATCTGTAGCAATTACGTAATGATTGACCTATTTTCTGTATATATTTAGTTATCATATTATATTGAAATTATTGGAAAAATAATTAATGTTTCCATAATAAGATAAATATAATAATTTTTCCTTATAAAAATAAATATTGTTTCTTCATAATTTTGTGGCTTTAGCTAATTACGTGGATATTTTTTATTTCCATTTTTTCAAGTAATTCACTTCTCATGGTTTTCTTTATGTAACAAACGTATTTGATGAGTTATATATTTTAAACTTCCAATTTTTTTTATCTGTGACCGTCAGTAGCCAATTGCTAAAAAACTTCACGTGGCAGCAAGTTTTACCTGTGTGACAAGGTACAACACGGTATATCACATGTTTGTTTTGCACTATACCAAGAACACGATCGAAAACCGGCGCAATGGTGGGGTCAAGGAAGATAGTCAATGCCTCGTGGTCCGATCGCCTTTCAGTGACGGCACTTCGTTCCGTCTGGGATCATGTTGATCGCAATTTCTTCCACTCGTAATACGCGCTTCGAGTCGCGTCTGTTAAATTTCGTAAAGTTGTAATCGCGTTTTTCCACCCATTTCTAAATTTATCTTTGACATAAGTGATACTTCAAGCGGATACGAGGACACATGTTATTAAGTTTTTACATTATTACAAGCACATTTATAATTTGTTAGAATTTGCTGTTATCTGTGTGACGTATCTATGCATTGAGGTCATTCTGTATTCAACATGACTCTCAGAAAACGAATAAAATACTAATATTGTCATTTGTCATTGCTAGCAAATCAAATTCATTGAATTTGCATCACTATCATTTCAATCAAAATCGACATGACTCTTTGATATTGAAGATATCGTCATCATGAATCATTAATGACGTAATGGATGTTACTTTGGAAATAAAATTGATCGTATAATGTTTTACTATTGCATTTTTTTTCAGTAAGAGACAAAAAATTAAATAATTACAATATATTTCTAAACATATTAATAGTATGATTCCTTCATTTAAAGGTTAAAATGTACTATATATCAATATTTTAAAATTTTATAAAACTTATATCTCGATTATATCTCGAGATCGTTCCACTTCTTATAGGAAAAATGAAGATAGCATTAACGTCATGATTTTTATAATTCACAAGCTAGAAATATTGTTGAACTAAACGAACGTAAACAATTTCCAGACATAACAATGTTTCTTTCAATGTACAAAAGTACTATGTATAACTTACAATTAGACATAATATTTTAAATTTGATATATATTCATCATCATATGTCTCTGAGTGTTATTCAGGTAATTATTCAATATTTTACCTTGAAACACTGGGAATGCAAATAGAGTGAAAGATACTTAAGATCTAGTTTGAAATTTTTTTATTAATACGATTACCTACATTCAATCTGATTTATAGAGAATTTCAATAAAGTTATAACGAAAGATAAAATAAATTTTATCTGTAGTATCCTGAAATTATTCTGTAGCTATGAATTCTTGCAGTTTTTTAATAATTACCTACACGAATTTTCGTTGATAAATAAACTTATATACTTCATTTTCTTTCTTATATTTTTAATTTTAATTTTTTTGTTTAAGTAACATAATTGATATGATAAATTAAAAAAAATATACTGTGCATGTGTATATATTGCAAAATTTTACTGTTCTATAGAATTAATATGTTATTACAATCATTACATTGTCTCGAAAAACAATAAATCTTGTATTTCATATCAATAAGAAAAATATATAAAGCTTTAATTTAATGCATATTTTATACACTATGCATTTTCAAAGATTATATTTTTATGTTTTTTTAATTCAATAATATCATTTTTATCATTACGTAAAATTAACGTGATGATTATCTTCAATGTCGAGCTTCATTTTAATAATTTCCATAGATATAATCATTTCCATAAACTAATGCACATAATTGAGCTGTCTCGACCATTTTTTGCAGAAGTATTATTGATTTAATATAATTGCATGTATAACTTTATTTCTATTTATATAAATCGTAAAATAGACCAACTAAACATTTTATTTGAATATAGAAGATATTAGAATTGATATATATCTATAATTTTGATAGAAAAAATAAGAACTTCCAAATACACACGATATAAAAATGAGATACAAAACTCATATAAAAATGCGGTTCAAGATATAAACTCACATAAAAATGCGGTTAGCTAATCTTAGGGTCGTAAAAAAATATATATATATTTATTATTTAAGAAAAATATATACATATATATTTAAGAAAAAAGAGAAAAAGTTCGAGTTTTACTACTTCTAAAAGATTCGATTTTTTAAAATAGAAATTACTTACAAATATATATTCAAATCCTGCAAGTATTCATTTTAGAAATCGACACTAACTAATCGAGATTCGATTACTTCACGAGTACAATATGTAAAACATTATTTTTTATAAATACTACTCAAATCCTAGAAAATTAAACTTAATTAATTGAATTCGATTCGGATTTTTAAGCATATATTGAACTTGATCTCATCTTTATTTTTTTTTAAGAAGGAAAAAAGACTAACAAAAAGTTCTGTGAAAAAATAATTGCTTTCTATAATAAAATTTATTTTTTTCCGTATTCTTAGGGCTGGTTTTTCCAACTTCTTGGTAAGTTAACTAATAGTTACATCATACGTCTGAAATTGTCTAATTTAAAGATTATCTAACATAAAGACAGACGTATGATTTAATTATTAGTTAGAAAAACCGGTCCATGATGCAATAGCGTGATATAGAAATAAATTTTTGCGAAGGCCTTCATAAAGAACTTCAAGAATGTCGATATGAGTTTCGTGTTGGAATTTCATTCTGGTCTCATAAATCATAATCTCAATGCAATAGTTCGAATATCTTGCGAGCTTATTGACGCTATTTTATATTTGACACGATAAAAACTCATCTAAACTAAATAACGTCACGTAACAGCTAAAAAGCTCTCTCTTTTGTAAAGTGATGGTTATTCAATTAGATTAATTCTCTCTATTTTACAGAATCCAAGGTGATCTTTGTGTTTTCATCGTGTACAACAGATTCGTTTTTGTACTCTGTTCGAAGCTCCAAAAATCACAAGAAATGGAAGAATCTCAAAGGTGAAGAACCCGATTTAAATAAATATTCTTAATTTTATTACACTCCTAATAATTATGTTATCGGCTATCTCTACGTAGTAATAATGTATGTTTTAGTTTTTGTCAATATTTTAAATAGGTGTTTGATGCCATCATATATTTTAGTTATGGTAATTTTATTTTCATTATCATTTCTTTCTATCTCCCTTGCAAGTAGTTAAATTAAAAATTAATGACCAACCATTAAATGTTCTATTTAGCATTTAAAAAGTAGCTGCTTCATTTGTAACATTGCAGATTATGCAGTAATTTTATCTTACAGGTATGAGGAATCTGATATGTATAAGGAACGCCCAGTTTGCAGTTTACGAAAATTGGGAGGTAAATATTCTTTGTAATATGACTTAAAAGAACGTTTTTGACTTAAAAAATAAAACAGAATGATAATCGATAATGACAATCACCACTATTAATGCGCTTTCTAATACAAATTAACATGATCTGTACTGCATGGTTCTTGATAATAAGATCGAATTGATTTCTTGATTGCAGACATGGTTCCAGCACGTGTCATGCTGTACATGCTTTCGTTTTCCGGATTCCTCGTGTCTTTCATGATGAGAACAGATATTAATATTGCCATGGTAGCTATGGCGAAGCTGCCGTCAACATCGGACAATGAAACTACAGCGGTAACGTCTCACTGTTACACAATATCAAATGCGTCACACACGGAGAACACTACTGTAATCAGGCCGGAGGTACGCTTGAATATTACGATATTGCATAGCACATAATCTTTTTTTTTATCCATGTATTATTTGTTTCATCAAGCCTCAAAATGGTAATGATTTAGTTTTTCGACGAAAAAAAATTTTTAATTTGCGTTAAAAAGGATTATTTTTTCGCTTTTTATAGTCTTTTTTATCATATTGCAAGTTAAAGTGCGCACATATTATACTACATATTTATTCAGGCATATTTATTAGGCTAGATTCTATCGTATAGTGACTAGCAGATTCAATATTGTAACAACCTTATTTGAATATGACGAATGTCTATAAATACTTTGGTATTGTGTAGTATAAATACAAATGTATTCCACATGTCGAAAGCGAAGATAATTTCTTTAAGGAATATTCAGTATATACAAAGATTATAATAAGAAAGGAAACAGTTTTGAAGAAATTTAGCAGAAAATCAGATAAATAATTGTAAAAGCTAATGTTGTTTTCGTCGTCTATTTTATAAGATAATTCAAGCGTATAAAATTTAATTTTTAATGAGATATTAAAACTGCTTCTGAAAATGTTTATATCTAGTGAAAAAAACAATCAGGAAACGACGGAAATTTTTGTATATTGTAATAAATTAAAAGTAACATTAATTTTTTCACAAAAGAATGATAGATCTTTCCTCTCTATCTTTTTTATGGCTATAATTTAAAAAAAAAGCAATAAATAATAGGAAAAAAATTGAACTTATTAATAGCTAAATTTTAACGATCATGTCTTTCTTATGGATAGGACGCTGGCGAGTTCGAGTGGAGTCCAGCCATTCAATCGACCATTCTTAGTTCCTTTTATTGGTGTTATATACTTTCGCAAATGCTCGGCGGTGTTCTTACTCAGTACTTCGGCACTAAAACTATATTCGGCGGATCTCAAGCTGTCACTGCCGTTTGCAGTTTGCTTATGCCAACTGCCGCAGAGATCCATTACGGGGCCATGATAGCATTGCGTAGTATACAGGGCATTGCAAGTGTAAGTCATTAATTATCGGATAAAATTCATGCAAACTTTACTGTTATATCCAGACAAGATAAATATTTAAAATATCGAATGAAGACAACTACAAGACATTTTAAATAGTAATATTTAGAACAGAACGATCCTTTAAATATAAATATCCTTTAAATATAAAAATTAAATTTTTTCTATTCTTTGAAATAGTAAATATAAATTTTCTTGACTTGTTTTAATTTGTTTTTTGTTTTTTTTTTACAGGGACTAACATGGCCCGCAATGTACGCCGTAATCGGACACTGGATTCCACCGATGGAACGTTCACGCTTCATGTCTTCCTTTCAAGGTATGTTATAAAATATCGGCCACTAACAGAAATTTTCATGTGTTACAGTGAAACTTCGATACGTTCAATCCAAAATTAGGCGAAAGCTTGCGCGTACCCCCATATTAAAGTCGCAAGTATAACGTCGTAAAATGAAAGTCGCATCTTTTCGATTGTGTTCACGTGAATACTAATGCACGCTTCTTTCAGAATGGAATATGGAAGTTCGAATGAGAAACCACACATTATTCTTTCAGTCAAAATTCCGGATCAAGAAAATAATCTCGTGCTAAAATGAATATAATTCTGTATAAATATTGCGCATCGATCTGCGCGAAAATTGATCGTTTGTTAATGGATAAATCCCGGATAGTTCATCTCCACGAGGTTGAATTCGCCGGACCGAGGGGTATACTCAACAGCAACCGCTCAACAGCATGAGAAAGGCCGAGTATACTTCCAGCTGGTAAAATCAGCCGGATTCGTCGAACATGTATATTCTTTATACTTGTCTTTCTTATGTCTACAAATTCTATCTCTACGTCACATCTATTTGTCTGCAGTATGGATCAATAATAAACCTAATTATCTTTCTCACTCAAACTTTTCCAGAGACGGACTACATTTTGTTTTATATATTCGTTTATTTATATGGCATGTTTTATCTACGTTCTATGTGGCGCGTTAATTTTTTTTTCTTTACTTCTTGATTTTAAATAAATAAACTTAAGTTGTTAAATTTTCTTTTCGCTAGCATAAAATGTGTCTTCGAATGCTGTTTATATTCTTAAATCCGTTTTTAATCGATCTATAATTCATTTCAGATTTTAGAATAGAATTCAAATTTAATTATAAATATGTATTATACATATATGTATATTTTTCATAATTATATGGTATATGAAATTATAAATAGAATTTTATAATCTTACACTGAATTGATCATCTAAAGGAGTCTTTACTGACTCATATTTATTAAACAAAATTGGCCTTTCAAAAAATCGTACTTCATATTAAAAATATTAACTACAAATTACTTTTACGAGTACGTTTTATATGTAATAACGTAATAACAAAAGGAATGTTATTGTGGAAATGAAAATCT
The DNA here is from genome assembly GCA_011638315.1 of Tetramorium parvispinum. Taxonomy (NCBI): domain Eukaryota; kingdom Metazoa; phylum Arthropoda; class Insecta; order Hymenoptera; family Formicidae; genus Tetramorium; species Tetramorium parvispinum. The sequence goes on along the minus strand of VBVR01005061.1, from coordinate 4,777 downwards.
ATACTGTTTTTTAACTTATACGCGTACATCTAACTTTTTTTAACACGATATATTTTTTGTGATACTGATCTCTACGTACAAAGAGTAACACTTATTTTGCAGGTAGAACGAGTTTAAACTTTTATTATTTGCAGACATAGAAGTTTCATTGTCCCACGATTAACAGCTTCACCATGCCCTATCATTATCCCTGCGTACTAAGTCTTTACTTAAATCGCTTTACAGAGTGAGATACGTACACCACGACGAAGAGCGATCATCACCACGCATGAGTCGTAACAAATCAAGACGAAGGCCATTCGACAAGCATCATGTTTCAGCTTCTACCGGATCGTAGGGTGAGCTATTCCTAATATCTAGGTTCTCTATATTCAGGGTTCAGCATTGGCATCGGATTGACCTATCCGTTGTGTGCGTTCATCATCGCCCATTTCGGATGGAGAGCTGTATTCTACACAACTGGCACTGTCGGCCTCGTCTGGTGCATCTTTTGGTATTTTTGCGCTTTCGACACTCCTGCCTCGCATCCCCGAATATCTAAGGCGGAACTCCGTTACATTCAGGAATGTGTTAGAAATCAAGTTATCGGAGCGAACGAGGTAATATGATTTGTATCTAATATCTGATTTATTAAACATCTTTAAGAACGAATTATGTATTAACATAATTGTATTTTTAAAGGATCTGCCCGTTCCTTGGAAATCTATACTCACATCGTGGCCAGCATGGGTTATCGGTATTACAACCTTTGGAAGAATATGGGTACATTATGTCTTTATCATTCCCGGCCCGATGTATATGAAGACAGTGTTAGGATTCAGTATACAAGCAGTACGTATTCGTTATTCGAGAAAAATTCTTACTTGAATTTTTTTAATGTAATGAATAATGAAATTATTATTTATTGTAGAATGGCATCCTGTCGGGTGCACCATTTATCTGTAGCTACTTAAGCTCTGTTCTGTTCTGCTACGTTGCGGATCTTCTAGTCACGCGGCAAATCATGACTTTAATCACCGTGCGCAAAATATTTACAGCGCTATGTAAGTCCAGCTGCGATTTTCTTTAACTAATACTCGGAAGATAAATTGACAAATTAATTTTTTTTCCTTATAGCTCAAGTGGTTCCCGGAATACTTGTGATTTTAATTGGATACTTGGGCTGCGATATTATTTTAGTTTTAATCATATGGTTCATAGCTGTTACTCTCATAACAGCCGGCTATGCCGGCGCAATGGCTAACATTGTTGACATCGCCCCCAATTTTGCTGGTCAGTATGTGTATTTTTGCCAATATACTTCTTGAAAATATCAGTATTTATATATAATATAAACATATTAAAGAAAATAGAAAAATAAATTCTCTTTCTATTTTCTATTAACATTATTTATTCTCTATTATAAAACTATTTATATTCTCTATTATTATTATTATTATTTCTCTGAAATAGTAGATATTTATTTCATAAATCTTATTAAAAAAAACGAATGTAAAAAAACGTAAAGGTAATAATACAGTTTTTAAAATTATTTCATTACATATCTCAATATTTATCATAGTCCGATTTTTTTTCATTATTCGCAAATAAGTCATTTTATATCGCTAATTGAAATATATTAGTATGTAAAGTAATATATTTACAAATCAATATATTACTTTCAGGACCGGTGCTAGCATTCGCGCAGACAATTCACATGACCGCTAGTTTCCTATCCCCTATAACAGCTGGTTTACTCACACAAGAAAGCGTAAGTTTTAAGTTTTCTTCTTTTATTTTTCTTTATCTTTTATTAGAAAGTCAAGATAATATAATGTTTCAGCAATCTCTCGATTCGTGGAGAAGAGTATTTGCGGTTACTGCAGGCGTATCTTGCAGCACGTATATTGCTTATCAAATATTTGGTACGGCGGATATACAAGCATGGAACTATCCCGATCAAAAATATCCTCAATCTATTCAAGAAGATTCTCGCCCGTTAAATGATTCGTCACAGAAAAAGATTGAATTTATTCCGAAACGAAAAACTCCAGAACAAACGTAATGTATCTTTATTTCGGTTTCTTATTTTCCTGCTATCGTCATTCCTTATATTAAAACTTAGTTCTTTTAACGCGCAAAACACAGTCGAATACATAAAAAGTATCTATTTTAAATATTGTTCTGTATTATTGTAAATAGATCTGATTGTTAATACGGGAGAAATTATACAATAATCAAGATATATGTATCATAGTGAAGAGAGAAAGCTATTTTTATGACATAATTGCCTCAGGTACATGACACAATGTTTCAATCAGTTTTTGACACGAATTATGTGCAGCATACAGACATATTGTATGCAATAATTGTGCACAAGTGAATAAATGATAATAAGTATCCTTACAGAAAAGTATTACTGTGCAATAATAAATTGACCAGTAATAAATCACGATTATGTAGTAATTTTATTATTGTGTAAGTAATAAAATTACAAAGCAGCAATAATTAATTACTGGCCAATTTATTATTGCACAGTAATACTTTTCTGCTAGGGTAGTGTGCGTTTGTGAGATATCATGCAATCCTAATTTGATAATTAGAGAAGTATTGTTTTTTCTATAACAGTAACAATATTCCCAAATACTAAACGCGGACCATACGTAATTGTTTTTGTGTAATATTACCGCTCGTATATAAAATTATTTTTCTTTAATTCCTTTTTAATTTATTATTAGCAATCTTACGAAAATAACATATTTTTAACCACCCGAATAAAATAAACAAATTCAGTATGAAAGCTCACGAACTTTTGTATTCTATAACAAGTACGATATGCCTCAATTTTCTGTTTCTGTGCATTCATTATTTTAAAGTTATATAATAATTTATTTTTAAGATGACTTGAGGACGATTACTCAAGAATGACTTATAAAATGTAAAGATATCGTAAAAGCATCAAACAATTACTTATTTTTCTTTGGTTATTTACGTCCGTCTCAGAATGACAATTTTATATAAGTTAATAGTTTAAATATGTATATAAGCATATATATTCATATATATATATATATATAAATGCTTAAAACACGTAAGAATGATAGAATACTTATCAAGTTTATTTTATAGATAATTAAAATATGCACCTACTAAATGTAGCTTTTATTTGAACAGTTTTCGAAAGAGAATATAATTAAACGTTTCTTATGTTCTGTAAATCTCAGAATTGATCATTACTACTAACTGATTAAAGCTAGAATCGATGCTAAATACAATTTATAACCGACATTAGTTAATCAATTTTACTTCGTTTTTATGCAAAACGCGAGATAATAGATTAGCAGTTTTTCGTTTAATCAATATGAATTTTATATATTCTTAATTTTATTAATTTTATACATTTTTTCCTCAAATTTATGTCTAATTACTGTTAATAATATCAGAATTATTTATCAGATAAAATTCTCTTTTGCAAAAATTACTTCAACATTATTTATCATGCAAAATATAGCACCTTTATTTATTGCTTGAAAATGGAATATGCTAAAACAAATTAAGATTGACAAGTATTTAACTGTGGAATATGAGATTATTCATTATTTATGGTGCATATATTTATGGTGCATATGAAAATGCACAATAATGGAGTTAAATAGAGCTCGCGATATCATTCATTCGCACAAATGTTTATTTTCTATGATAAAATAATGACAAAATATATTAATAGTTAGAAACTTATACAAGTTTATATGAATATAAATAAAAAATATAGAAAATATTTCGGGTAAATTAAACTTGATAAAAGATGATAGATAATATTAAAGTAATTTTTGCAAAAGAGAAATTTCATCCGATAAATAATTCTGATAATATTATTAACAGTAACTAGACATTTAGTTGAGGAAACAAATTTATAAAATAAATAAGATTAAGAATATAAAAAATTCGTACTAATTAAACGAAAACTGCTAAACTGTTATCTCGCATCTTGCACAAAAAACGAAATAATGATTTAAACATGTTATTTTCTATCCAACATTTTTTTCTTCTCTATTTAAGGAATTTATTCTCAAATTAGAAGAATGTTACTTCCTTGATTTAACTGTATAAAATCTCAAGTACATCTTCATTTAAGTAAATTTTCTTTGTTTGACGCAATATAATTTCATTTCAAGCATTTTGAAATTAAAGATATTATCAAAATAAGAATATTCTTTTTTTCTGTGCAGAAGAAATGTGATATTGCAAATAAAGCATTAAATATTTTTGTATCAAATATTGTATGGAAATTAATTAAACGTTTCTTATGTCCTGTAAATCTCAGAATTGATCATTACTACTAGCTGATTAAAGCTAGAATCAATGCTAAATACTATTTATAACCGACATTAGTTAATCAATGTTATTTCGTTTTTTGTGCAAGACGCGAGATAACAGATTAGCAGTTTTCGTTTAATTAGTACGAATTTTTAATATTCTTAATCTTATTTATTTTATACATTTATTTCCTCAACTAAATGTCTAGTTACTGTTAATAATATTGTCAGAATTATTTATCGGGTGAAATTTCTCTTTTGTAAAAATTACTTTAACAATATCTATCACCTTTTAACAAGTTTAATTTACCCGAAATATTTTCTATATTTTTTATTTATATTCATATAAACTTGTAAGTTTCTAACTATTAATATATTTTGTAATTATTTGGTCATAGAAAATAAACATTTGTGCGAATAAATGATATCGCGAGCTCTATTTAACTTCATTATTGTGCGTTCTCATATACACTAAATTAACG